>OY829913.1:158473293-158659863 GCA_963691935.1 Nephrotoma guestfalica
TGAATGTGTGTGTATGAGTGAGTGTGTGTGTATGTATGTGTGTGTATGTATGTATGAGTGTGTGTATGTATGTATGAGCGTGTAAAATACATTTTGTCAAAAAATTTGAATTCTTATTTGGTGTCGTCAAGGAATTGGAGGTGAGGATATGTATGATTTTTCACTCACTGTGAGAATCATAGAATAACTCAATAACGTCTCTTTACCTGGGGGTCTACTATGAAATTTTCGACGCGCGCTTTTTTACGACATCGTCGAAAATAGGAATTACGAATTTTTTTCGACGAGATCGCAAATTTCCCTATTATGAAATTGCGACGCGCATTATTTTAGATAAAAACGAAAATTATTCGACTGCTATGAGGTGTCGTAAATAAACGATTTAGCTTAATAAATCGTGAAATTTAATAAGAAAATAAACAATTGATAAAAAAATGTGAGTCATATATATTTACATGTTTATTTATTTTGTGTGTTAATTTTAAATTTCAATTTTATATGTGAATAGGTAATTTTATTTAATTGAAATAATTAAATTTAAAATTTAGATTTATTATTGTTGGATTTATTTTAGGACCTCAACAACAAGCCAATTCGAAATTATTTGTGATTGATGTTGTAGTTTTGTCGAATATCTCATAATAGCTATACATATTCGACGTTGTCGAACTGCTGTCGACCAGTTTGAAAATTTCATAATAGACCCGCTGATGACGAGTAAGTGAGATGCATAATAGGGGTGTAAATTTTTCATCTTTAAAATAACTTTCCTCGTTTAACTAAAATAATCTAGTAGTTTAATATAAACTATGAGTTTTATTATTTTTGATCGCAAATATTAGCCCTATTTCTGACATATGATATGACATATGAAGCCCTATTTCTGACATATAACTCACTCACGGCGGGAACCATATATATACAAACCTCTATCATTGAGGAGAATACAAGAGAGTTAAACTCAATTATACCTCACTGTATATGAATAATATTACTTACAATTTTCGATCAGTGTACACAAGTAAATTCTTAGAACGAGAGGTTTATATATCATATTTTCCCTTTGTAATTTCGCCCAGTTAAATACAAAGCTGTATATACTCGTGCCGAAACCAACACAAACGTATTCTACACATTTGTGTTGGTTCGCTCGTGCATTCGAATGTTGGTTGTATGTTTTGTAATCATAAAATATTTAACCTCCTTTTTCCAATGTTTTTATGCGTGTAGCTATATAACCATTTCAACCAAATAAAACAATTATTTTTTTATTATTTTTGGATTGTTGGTGCATTTGACAGGACTATGGAAGTATGTAATTTTGCATATATATATATATATATATAATGTGTATGTACTATTGTATATATATGGTATATAAAGGGTGATTTTTATGTGGTTAGGAATTTCATGCATTAGTATTTGACAGATCACGCGGGATTTCAGACAAGGTGTCAAAGAGAAAGATGCTCAGTATGCTTTGACATTTCATAATGAATAGACTTACTAACGAGCAACGCTTGCAAATAATTGAATTATATTACAAAAATCAGTGTTCGGTTCGAAAAGTGTTTCGCGATTTACGTCCGATTTATGGTCTACATAATCGACCAAGTGAGCAAACAATTAATGCGATTGTGACCAAGTTTCGCACTCAGTTTACTTTATTGGACATTAAACCAACCACACGAATGCGTACAGTGCGTACAGAAGAGAATATTGCGTCTGTTTCTGAGAGTGTTGCTGAAGACCGTGAAATGTCGATTCGTCGCCGTTCGCAGCAATTGGGTTTGTGTTATTCGACGACATGGAAGATTTTACGCAAAGATCTTGGTGTAAAACCGTATAAAATACAGCTCCTGCAAGAACTGAAGCCGAACGATCTGCCACAACGTCGAATTTTCAGTGAATGGGCCCTAGAAAAGTTGGCAGAAAATCCGCTTTTTTATCGACAAATTTTGTTCAGCGATGAGGCTCATTTCTGGTTGAATGGCTACGTAAATAAGCAAAATTGCCGCATTTGGAGTGAAGAGCAACCAGAAGCCGTTCAAGAACTGCCCATGCATCCCGAAAAATGCACTGTTTGGTGTGGTTTGTACGCTGGTGGAATCATTGGACCGTATTTTTTCAAAGATGCTGTTGGACGCAACGTTACGGTGAATGGCGATCGCTATCGTTCGATGCTAACAAACTTTTTGTTGCCAAAAATGGAAGAACTGAACTTAGTTGACATGTGGTTTCAACAAGATGGCGCTACATGCCACACAGCTCGCGATTCTATGGCCATTTTGAGGGAAAACTTCGGAGAACAATTCATCTCAAGAAATGGCCCGGTAAGTTGGGCACCAAGATCATGCGATTTGACGCCTTTAGACTATTTTTTGTGGGGCTACGTCAAGTCTAAAGTCTACAGAAATAAGCCAGCAACTATTCCAGTTTTGGAAGACAACATTTCCGAAGAAATTCGGGCTATTCCGGCCGAAATGCTCGAAAAAGTTGCCCAAAATTGGACTTTCCGAATGGACCACCTAAGACGCAGCCGCGGTCAACATTTAAATGAAATTATCTTCAAAAAGTAAATGTCATGGACCAATCTAACGTTTCAAATAAAGAACCGATGAGATTTTGCAAATTTTATGCGTTTTTTTTTAAAAAAAAGTTCTCAAGCTCTTAAAAAATCACCCGTTATATATATATATATATATATATTATTTATAAGCGTAAAAATTATTGAAAAAAACTTACATTATCGCTGGTAGCCATTATTTTTTATTTGTCCTGTAACCTTCAAAAACTTTATTCGTACTACATCACATTCATCACCTAAAAATTTTAGGCGATCGTTTTTTACACATCACTCTCACGGCGAGAATCATAATACCAAGAACAAATAACGACCAAAAATAATGCGGCGACACATACTCTCTCGCCAAAATAAAGGTGAGAACCATAATACTAAAATATTGCTCACACGAATCTAAGTATCACGGCGAAAGAGTGGTGAAGCGATGGTGAGGCGAGAACCATAATAGGGGCATAACATCAATGGCGCTTGGTTTCAGGAAAATACATTTAGGGAGTTCTTCACTGAGAACCGGATTCCATTTTTATTATTTTTTTCTTATGCCCCTATTATGGTTCTCGCCTCACCATCGCTTCACCACTCTTTCGCCGTGATACTTAGATTCGTGTGAGCAATATTTTAGTATTATGGTTCTCACCTTTATTTTGGCGAGAGAGTATGTGTCGCCGCATTATTTTTGGTCGTTATTTGTTCTTGGTATTATGATTCTCGCCGTGAGAGCGATGTGAAAGAGTGATGTGTAAAAAACGATCGCCTAAAATTTTTAGGTGATGAATGTGATGTAGTACGAATAGTTTTTGAAAGTTACAGGACAAATAAAAAATAATGGCTACCAGCGATAATGTAAGTTTTTTTCAATAATTTTTGCGCTTATAAATAATTTGTTTACCAATTTTATATATATGTATATTATATATATAAATATAAATATATATATATATATATATATATATATATATATATATATATATATATATATATATATATATATATATATATATATATATTTATATATATAATATATATATATATAAAATTGGTAAACAAATTATTTATAAGCGTAAAAATTATTGAAAAAAACTTACATTATCGCTGGTAGCCATTATTTTCTATTTGTCCTGTAACCTTCAAAAACTTTATTCGTACTACATCACATTCATCACCTAAAAATTTTAGGCGATCGTTTTTTACACATCACTCTCTCACATCGCTCTCACGGCGAGAATCATAATACCAAAATATAAATACGGCGACTCATCGTCGCCTAGTGACGCGTAGGCGAAAACCATAATAGGGGCATTAGCTTCATGACTTCATGAATATTCCTAGCGGAGGTTTTTCGAGTACCAGGAATCGATTGCGACGAGTCCTGATTTCGGGAAAATTCGTTTAGAAACTCATCCGGTAGTGGCCAGATTCGGTTTTTAAGTTTTTTTTGGCTCGCACGATTTTGATAAAAATATGTTAAATGAGAGGTTCAAATACGAGGAATTCTAGCGGTCGGTCCTGATTTCGGGGCAAAATCGATGAGTGTCATCCAATGGACCCCAGTGGATCTTTTTCATTTTGTTCGTCTCGCACGATTTTTATGAAACTTGGTAGGAGGGGGAGGGGGGAGGGGCGGTCTTTCTTGTGCTAGTAGTCAATTGCGACCGGTGCTAAATTAGGGAAAATCCATTGAGAGATCGGGTTCTAATATTTTTGTTGGCTCGCATGATTTTTAGATAAAAATTGTCAAGAATTAATTTTGCTGAACGGTAATTTCGTTTAGTGGGTTATTCGAAGGGGCCCGGTTTTTTTTAATTTTTTCGGCTTGAACAATTCCAATAAAAATTAATTTTGCGATCAAAACCAATTGCGGTGATAGTGGTTTTTTTTAATGAATGGAATGAAAATTTTTAATGAACGTTTATGAGGTTCCCCGTCGAGCCCCATTTTTGTAAATAAATTTAGCTCGAATAATTCCGGTACAAATTGATGAGAAGACGGTTTCGGTAATTTCACTAAATTATTGATTTTGAGTGCGGGAGCGAGTATGATATTTTTTATTTCCGACGTCATGTACACAGGCACGAAACTTGATTGGTTTTGAGTGCGGGAGCCAGTGTGATGCTTGTTATTTCCGATGTCATCTCCGCAGCATAAGTTTATATTTTATTTTTAACAAAAATGAAGGGCTTTCGATTGACCTGAATAAACAGAATTACAATTGAGTTACTATTAAGATATTTGAGTTACTATTCACTTAATTGAATTACTGAAGTGAATTGATGTTCGATTCACACCTCTTCACTTCAGATAAATGTGAAAATAAACCATTTTAAATTTGGTTTTTGTTGATATAGTGCGACTAAAAATAAATGTTAATATATAAAACAGCGTTAAAAATAGTTTTATAAATAGTATACTACCATGTAAATCTAAATGTCAAAAATACAACCAAAACAACCTATCTGAATTAACTACACGAGCAAAATATCTCTTCAATTAATTCAGTAGCTCAATTTTTTAGCTGAATTCTCTTCGCTCTTGTAACTAGATTCTTCTCAAGGGAAGGGCTAGAACTCTGGATAAGTTAGATTGTTATAATTGTATTAATTTGATTTTTATAATTATATTTTTAAATTTATATTATTTAATTATTATTTTTTAATTTTATTTATTTTTTATATTTTATTTATTAATACGTAATGTTTTTATAATATTGTATTGTTGAGTTGAGAATTTTTTCACGAGTTTTTTATTTTTTAAGTAATACGATTTATATGTTGTTGAATTGGGTTATTTCCCACAACTTTTATGTCTATCTAACTCCCGATGCCATGTACAGTCTAAACAGTACAATATCCGACTGCTATTGAGCATTCGCATTTGTCAAATAGTTTCGCAAAAATCCGCGGTAGCATTTTGCAATATGGCGTTCACATTCGTTTTTGTCATAATAGGGCTCCATGATGCAAGTAAACCCTGCCTTACTAACCACTGGATCAAATAGACCCAATGCGATAAAAATTTATGGAAAAAAGGTGGATTGTTGTGCTTAAATTTGTTATGTTGAAAACATTTGGAATAATCTTGATAAAAAGGATTTCACCTCAATTTAATAGAACCTATCGACCTTTTATCATATAGAGTTCTATTATATTCTTATTTTTTTAAAAGAATGATTTTACAATTAATTTTTGCTGATAATGAGAGCTTTCATCAAATATGGGTCAATTTAACCCGTGATTAATAAAGAATAATATGCAAGTTCAATTGAGATTCGAAATTCAGTCTTTAGCGTGTTATTATTCGTTCAGTATATTATTTCCCGGACTATAAAGAACTATATTCTGTCTAGTTATGAAGCCGTTGATTAATTAAATAAGCCGTTTAAACTGCTGCCCTCTTTCTGAATACGAAATATGAAATTCTGAATATGAAAACGAAAATACAAAATTCATATTTGAATTGAATCAGATTCGTACGATTCTTATTTAAAATTGAATAGGAATCTTGCCCTTTCGTTTTTGTATCGTATTCAGGAATAGTACCCCAGGAATGGAGCTCCTGGATTAAGAAATTCGCTTGTTTTGATAACTGATCAAATTTAAAAAGAAATTTCAAACCACACGCGCCACTCATTGTAAGATCGTTACGCTTTCATAAGGAGGGTCTATTATGAAATTTATCCGTCTAGGATTTTCCGTTAAGTGCTATTATGAAACTAAAAAGTAAAATCGAATCGGATTTTTCCGATCACACTACAAAAAATCCGACTGCTATTTAGCTGACGGTCTGTATTCGATTAATGTTATTATGACGTTTTAATAAAATATAGTTAAAGTGATTTATATTTCAATATTATTAAAATATATAAATTAATTTGTAGCATTAAAAATATTTAAATAATTAAAAATTATTTTAAAAAAAAGTTGCTAACTTCAGATTTGTTTATTACCAATTCGATAATACAAGTTTCATAATAAAGTAAATCCGTGCCGAATCGAATATTTCCGTTAACGAAAAAATCCGAAACGGATAAATTTGAAGAAAGAAGACTGAGAAGAGACTAATACCAAATTCGTTTGCTTTTACAACAACAATTTGACCGGATTTTATGTAAACGAATATGAAAGTAGTTTGATCGACTTTTGTAGTAATATTTGTGAAAAGACAAAAAATTGTTTATTATAAATGGCGGGTTTATCATTTCACCTTGTTAGCATCGGTATAATAAAAAATTATATAGCAAAGAATTAAAATGTTCAATATAGTGTCTCCCATTTCTCAATTTAACTATTTTATTTATCAATAATTTTCAATTAAAAGCATAAGGAATTATATAATTTCGCACATAAACACAACATTTTAGTACACAAGATATTTCGAAAATACGTCGCACAAACAAAATTAGAAATTATCCTTAAAATTTTAATAAATCTATTAAAAGCAAAAACACAAGATATTTTGAAAATACGTCGCACAAAATTACAAATTATCCTTACAATTCTAATAAATTTATTAAAATTAATTTAGAATTTATTAATTTAAAACTGAATTGTACAAATGGCGCGGGGTCTTTGTTTTGATTTTTTTTTTTTTTTTTTTTTTTTTTATTGGTTACTATGCGATCTGTTTTTGGGGCTCAAGGCTCACCCTGCTCTTCCGCGGTTATGCTTTTGACGTACGGCTATAGGACCGATTTTAAGACCATCTGCACATTGCAAACTCCATGCCAGCCTATACCAGCATGGAAGATGGGTCGGCCCATGAGTTTTGCACACCGACAGGGGGTCATAGATGTGTTACATTTCACCACAGATCGAAATCTGTTGATGAAATTTCACTTTTGCGTCCTGCCCCTATCGGGATTCGAACCCGGTACCTCCCGATCCAAACGCCAAAGCTTTAACCACTGTGCCATTTGGTCGGTAACTTGTTTTCATGTTATGTTTTGACGTTTACTTTTGTATATTATATGTATGCGTAAAAATCTGACAAAATATCAAGATTTTTTAAAATTGATCTAGGCAATTTGTTAGATCAAGATTTTTGTGTGAAAAAAATTTGTAATATCAAAAATGTTGATCTGACAGCTGAATCCGATCAAATCTTTTTGATCTGACAGTTCGAACGAAATTAGTGTAAGAAAGACTGAGTGTTGAGGGATTTGTTAGTCGCCACTGGCTTCAAGGACTATTAGCAAGAAACTAAAACTGTCCAAAAACAACGTATAATGGAAGTAGCACAAAATATGAGCCCCTATTATGGTTCTCGCCTCACCATCGCTTCACCACTCTTTCGCCGTGATACTTATACCAAATTCGTTTACTTTTACAACAACAATTTGACCGGATTTTATGTAAACGAATATGAAAGAAATTTGATCGACTTTTGTAGTAATATTTGTGAAAAGAAAGACAAAAAATTGTTGAAAAATTGTTGTTTTTTTTCAAATTATTGAAAAAAACTTACATTATCGCTTTTAGCCATTATTTTTTATTTGTCCTGTAACCTTCAAAAACTTTATTCGTACTACATCACATTCATCACCTAAAAATTTTAGGCGATCGTTTTTTACACATCACACTTTCACATCGCTCTCACGGCGAGAATCATAATAACAAGAACAAATAACAACCAAAAATAATGCGGCGACACATACTCTCTCTCTCGCCAAAATAAAGGTGAGAACCATAATACTAATGCCCCTATTATGGTTCTCGCCTCACCATCGCTTCACCACTCTTTCGCCGTGATACTTATGCCCCTATTATGGTTCTCGCCTCACCATCGCTTCACCACTCTTTCGCCGTGATACTTATACCAAATTCGTTTGGTTTTACAACAACAATTTGACCGGATTTTATGTAAACGAATATGAAAGAAATTTGATCGACTTTTGTAGTAATATTTGTGAAAAGAAAGACAAAAAATTGTTTATTATAAATGGCGGGTTTATCATTTCACCTTGTTAGCATCGGTATAATAAAAAATTATATAGCACAGAATTAAAATGTTCAATATAGTGTCTCCCATTTCTCAATTTAATTAATTTATTTATCAATAATTTTCAATTAAAAGCATAAGGAATTATATAATTTCGCACATTTAACACAACATTTTAGTACACAAGATATTTTGAAAATACGTCGCACAAACAAAATTACAAATTATCCTTAAAATTTTAATAAATCTATTAAAAGCAAAAACACACAAGATATTTTGAAAATACGTCGCACAAAATTACAAATTATCCATACAATTTTAATAAATTTATTAAAATTAATCTAAAATTTATTAATTTAAAACTGAATTGTACAAATGGCGCGGGGTCTTTGTTTTGATGTTATGTTTTGACGTTTACTTTTGTATATATGTATGCGTAAAAATCTAACAAAAAATCAAGATTTTTTAAAATTGATCTAGCCGATTTGTTAGATCAAGATTTTTGTGTGAAAAAAATTTGTAATGTCAAAAATGTTGATCTGACAGCTGAATCCGATCAAATCTTTTTGATCTGACAGTTCGAACGAATTTAGTATTAGATTCGTGTGAGCAATATTTTAGTATTATGGTTCTCACCTTTATTTTGGCGAGAGAGTATGTGTCGCCGCATTATTTTTGGTCGTTATTTGTTCTTGGTATTATGATTCTCGCCGTGAGAGCGATGTGAAAGAGTGATGTGTAAAAAACGATCGCCTAAAATTTTTAGGTGATGAATGTGATGTAGTACGAATAAAGCTTTTGAAGGTTACAGGACAAATAAAAAATAATGGCTACCAGCGATAATGTAAGTTTTTTTCAATAATTTTTACGCTTATAAATAATTTGTTTACCAATTTTATATATATGTATATTATATATATAAATATAAATATATATATATATATATATATATATATATATATATATATATATATATATATATATATATATATATATATATATATTTATATATATAATATATATATAAAATTGGTAAACAAATTATTTATAAGCGTAAAAATTATTGAAAAAAACTTACATTATCGCTGGTAGCCATTATTTTCTATTTGTCCTGTAACCTTCAAAAACTTTATTCGTATTCGTACTACATTACATTCATCACCTAAAAATTTTAGGCGATCGTTTTTTACACATCACTCTCTCACATCGCTCTCACGGCGAGAATCATAATACCAAAATATAAATACGGCGACTCATCGTCGCCTAGTGACGCGTAGGCGAAAACCATAATAGGGGCATAAAATATTGCTCACACGAATCTAAGTATCACGACGAAAGAGTGGTGAAGCGATGGTGAGGCGAGAACCATAATAGGGGCATTTATTCGTACTACGTTACATTCATCGCCTAAAACTTTTAGGCGATCGTATTTTACACATCACTCTTTCACATCGCTCTCACGGCGAGAATCATAATACAAAAATATATATACGGCGACTCACCGTCGCCTAGTGACGCGTAGGCGAAAACCATAATAGGGGCATTAGTTTTAGCACGTTTGGTAATGATTTTGCTATAGGATTTGAATAGAGATTGAACGTTCTCTAACGACAAATATTTTTTTTTCTTTATGAGCCATTGATTTTGAAAGTGAGACAAGTCCATTTGTTGTTGCTTTTGTGAATTGATTAGAAGTATAAACTTTATATTAATTTGTAAGATTTAGTTTTAAATAATTTTTTTTCGGAAAATGGACTTATCTCAATTCAAAATCAACGCCCTCATATTATGATGATTTCTGATTTTTTCCTGTAATCATAAAATAAAGATATTGCTTGTTGCTTTGAAATAAAATAGCGTTTCTGTGCTCGGGATACCATAGCGAAATAGATTTTGATAAATAATCGCAATTTGGTTACTAAAAATAAAGCAACAAATAAACATAAAAAATGCACATTTTCGAGCGGACAAAATTATTGGTGCGTGCCTTACAGGGTTAATGACTGCTTAATTTCGCTTCTCGATAATTTTACTTACATGTAAATTGCACACTACATTACTCAATACATAAAATTAATTAAATATAATAAATAAAATTAGACCCACCTACTTAAAATTTTAACACAAATTTTAAATTAATTCACTTTAGATACACTTTAAATAATCACAATTCAACTTATCGCAATTCACTTTAAAACACAATCACTTAGCACTCCACTAACCAATTTTATTATTTTTACCGATAAAATCAATTTAAAAACAGAAAGAAAAGAAACGAGCAATGTTGAACCATAAGTATTGGTGAACATTGAAAATGTTCCCCGAAATGTAGTTTATATTATATTTAAAATTATTTACGTACTATAAGCAAAGAATTTAAATTTGATAAACTATAACATTTGTAGACGTTTTATTTTTTTTGCTTAAAGTTTGAACGAAAGTTCGAATTAACGTTCGTTAAAAATTCACGAATTGTTTCATTGAGTTTTCCCTACCTGCATGATATCGCCATTTTAATGCACAGTACCAACAAAATATTTAAAACTTAGGGATATAACAAGTTTTCAAAAATAGCAACTGAAAAGCTTTGCAAAACTTCTTTTTCACGCGCAATGGAAACCATTTGAAAATTGCTAAACAAAAGAATACACCTTATAGCGAAATTACAATAACACAATGAAACATTAAAAAGGGGAACAGTTTATCAAATATTAAATTCGGTAATTTCTAAAATATTTACTAACCTTGAGCTTCCGTTGCAGATTGATCTCCTTCAAAACTTTCTGTAAATCCTGACACACTAGCTTTTTGTCCAGATTCATCATTTTCCGTGAAGTAAGATTCATCATATTTCATTTCCCCGTAAGTATCATCTTCAACATATGTTGCCTCTTGGTCGGCAGCCTCAACTTCAGCACTATCATCGCCATAATCAGGTTCCGCTTTAGTTGGCAATGATTCGATTGGCAAGTCAATAAATTCTGGTTCACCTGATTTATCAGATGTGGTGTTTTCTTGCTGTATTGGTTCAGACGCTTCTAACGGATCGACTGTTTTAATTCTTTTAACTAATGGAGTCGATTGAGGAGTTATACTTCTTTGAGCTACTCGTTTCTGTACAACGGGCGGTCGCTCATCGTTACTATCTTCTGATTCCAACTTGTATGATGTTCTTGAAACATTGCGTTGACTGCGTGATCTTGGCGATGTAGTATTACTTGCTGAAGGAGCTGGTGTTGTAGCTTTAGCAGGAGATGCAGCTGGATTGGCAGGTGTATCAGCCTAAAATAAATTAAATAATGAATATTAAAATGGTTTATGTTTATAGATTTTGTGTGTATTACTGTTTCTGTGAGTCCCTTGATCTGTAAAGCTTCAGCGGTACTGATAAAAGCGGGAAGAGCATCATGCTTCACATTAACTTCTCCACAATACATGAACTGTATTAAATCCTTTAGAGCTGAGTGGCTTACGTCTTTTAAAAATACTGTTAATAAAATTTGTGTTAATTTTCCACAATTTTGACGTATGCATTGTGCTAACAAAACTCACCAAATGCATGTTGATTGGAGGGCATCTGCGTAAACATTTTGCGAAAATACGGTGAACATACTGATAATACTAATCTATGTGCTTTAACTAATTGGCCCTCAGCAGCTAAAGTTACATCTACTAAATCTCCTCTGCATAATGACTCGTGGAAACCAGCCGATAAATTCGTATTAAAGTTATTCCAACATAATGAAAACTGTTCATCGTCCGCCATTTTGGACGACGCTACTTAATCTAAATAAAAGAAAAATATATAATGGCTTTGATAGTTGATATATTTTTAAAATTTATATGAACTTGTAAATTGTGTATTCATATTTCTACAATGAATATTTCTAAGGGAGAAATACGAATATGCAAACCAATCATATTATATGTATCTATCGAATATCGATTAAACTATCTAATATAACAAGAAAACCGTTTCCTTAGAAATAAACATTAAAATTTCAATATTAAGCTGTTTTGGTTAGTAGATGGCAGATGAAACTTTTATTTTCGAAATTCTTTTGCATTACGCCATTTTCGGTACAGCGCAAATGGTAAAAATTATGGTACGCACCCAAACAAGCAATGGCTGCCATAAAAATGTATACTTAAACTCTAAAATTACAAGAACACAATTTGCTATAAATATTTTGGTTTCTTACCTTATTTAGAATTTAAACTTCTATATTAACAATTTAGACAAATGAATTTGTAATCAAAATTTCCACAAATTTCAAGAAGTACATGAATTTAAACACTTACACGTCCTAACACTTCAAAGGTTTATTCTGGAATAGCTATCTATTTAATACTAATGTTCTTCTCTCTCTCATATTATTACGCTTGGCTTCGGTTTTTCATTCAACTAAACTTTTGGGCGTTTACACTCTAACACTTCCGGTTTTATCAAAATTGTATTATCAAAAGCAAAATTACATAAATGAACTTATTATATTTGTGATTTATTATTTAACTCGCCTCACATTTACTTAAACCTTGAAATATTTTTTGTGATAAACATTATACTTTGAATTTTTTTCGACTGTACATATATTGACTCACGTCGTATAAAGTGAGAAGCAGTCAAGATTAATAGCTGGACTATAGATAGAATAAAAAGAATAAGAAAAATAACGTAAGAAACGAAGACAAAAAATTATTATTCCAATTTGACGTTACGGCCATAGATGACTTGAAATATTAAGTTCATTCATATATTTTTGTGATATGTTTCCTACAATTATGAATGAAACTACAAAATTTTTCAGTATAAACGTATTTATATCAACAAATATATGTTTTTAAAATTATAAAAATTATTTATATGCGGTTTAAATCACCGCAATTCGATAAATTATTTTTTTAGGTTAGGTTTAGAAAAATACAATTCTACAGTGTATTGAAAATTATTTTTGATATTATATTCATATTAGTATATATATACATGAATATTTCATAAATAGGAAAGATAAAACACACGAATAATATAAAATCCCCTTATATAAAAAAATAAACATGCATATTATATTCAACGCACTAAAATTTATTTGGGTTTTGTTGTTGTAGTTATTAAGTTTTTTATTCTTGGACGAAAATTATCGCTCGGTTATTCTTTTTAAGTGACAGCAAAAATGAAAAAAAATGAACGCAATTTCTGTTATTCTTTTTATATTCATTATTCTCGGTATAGTCGATTGCATGTAAATCCTCTCTTTCGCTCTCTTACGTTATTTTTTTTATTCTTTTTATTCCATCTATAGTTCCCACTTAAATTATAGCCCAACCAGTCAAAAATTAAAACTTAAAGAAAATATGAAATAAGACGATACAAATTGTCTTTCATTTTTTTGACATTCCAGCCATGCACAACTTATAATTCTTAAGTAATAACAAAATCAGTGCGATGTTAATGCCCCATTTACATGTTGAAAATTGTTTTCTTCTACAAATTTTTGCAGGTAAATAAGAAGCATCCGCTATGTAAAAATAATCAATATGCAAAAAAGAAATAAACATATAGTAATTTATAATAAATAAATAGTAAATAATTTATTTTTAATTAATTCAAATGAAAAATTTAAATTTTTATCTATGGCGCTTGTTTTTATTATGAATCCTTAACATGTATAAATGTAAAATAATTTTTTTTTGTTAATTTTAAAAATGTTGCCATAAAAATACTCGGATCGAAAATATTTTAAGGCAACATTTTCATTTTTATAGTGGTTTTTGCGGGGTAGTGGCTCAAAAAATCATTTTCAAAATTTTATAGGAATATATATCTTTTCTTGTCTCTCATACGCAAAATATCAATATCGCTTTCATTTTGCAGTAGAAAAATGTTGGTGGCTTGTAAATGGGGTAATTTACAACTTTTATGAATAAAACATAATTAGGTTTTTATGTATTTTGATTAATATATTATAACAAACAATTAATAATAGAAAAGCCACGACTAATATTTAATATTGAGTTTAAACAACGAGCAATGTGTGGTGGTACTGTCTTGCAGTCTAGATAAAAACAGATTAATAAAGTTAAAAATCAAATTAAATTAGGTATTTTATTTACAAATTTATTTTATATTCAATTTGTTTACCTTTTCTCTATTGCCATAAAAGTATTTTTTGTAATTGTCAGAATTTTTGAGCAAAATGAGTATTTTTAATTGGCAAAATGAAAGGTTGCGAAATATCAACTGTAAAATAATTAATATTTTATTTGGTTAAATAATAGAATTATAAACTACAGAATGAATGTAAAGATTTTCACATATAAAATTTGCTATTCATGTGTCACAAGCCAGAGCAGGATGGTTATATAAAAAATGCATATGGCTGTCTCATATCTCAAAATAAAAACCAGTCAAACAAGATTTTGTTTTTGTTGAAAGTGATGCGATTAAATTTGCGCTCTTAAAAAATCTTGAAAATATTAATTAAAATTAAAAAAAAAATTAAAATATTATTAAAATAGTTAGTGGATTGTGTGTAGTGCATCATTTGGTAATAAAAATTAGAAACTTTTAATAAAATAAAGTGTCTCGTGAAAAACTGCAAAAATACGCCTAACCAAGTTTAGGAAGGAATTTCATACCGTCAGTAATTGTTTATATAAAATAAAATGTAAATTATGTTAATAAAAAAGTGATTTGTGGTAAAATTATCCTTAATTTAAGTTATAAATCAGAAAAATAAGAAAACAATTTTGTTTGTTGGCTTTGGTTTTTATGTTTTTACCAGCGCCGCATTTTTCGTATTACTATGGTTCGAAAAGATGGTGTTAATTGTTTCATGTGCTATATGCTTTTCTTTTCATAATTTATTTTTATTTTGGAATATGTACTGTAAATACAATTTTTTACAGAAACTATAATGTAAATATTTGTTTTTAGTTTACCAAAATATGGAGAATTGAAAAAGCAATGGTTTAAGCCTCATCAGATGATATTTCAATTGGCCAAGAAATTTCTAAAGTAGACGAATCTAACATGTATGACGAAGATTTTTTTGGATACCCAATTATACTAAGTGAATTTTCAATTAATGTTATTGAATACATAGGGGGATTTATAGTCCGATATTAATTTAGAAAATTAAATTGTGAGGACTGTTGCAAATCAATACAACAATGTAATTCTTATAAATCGATAACCAATTTAAAAAATAGGAATGTTCTTTTAACTCCTTCGCCGTCAGTATTAAAAATTTGTAAATATTCCGAAGCAGAGTTAAAACGGGAATTGGCTATTGCGGACTACAAAAACATAACGCAACTAAAATCTAGTTCTACATTGTTTAAACAAATTTGTTATAACGTTCTTCACAACCTAATTAGTGTAAATATTTTCAATGATGAAGATCAATATAGTCATTCTCAAGAACACGTTAATTTGATAGCTCATTCTATCATCGAAAAATATTATGAGATGTTGAATTATTTTTGTAACCACAGGTCATATAAATTAACAAAAAGAAACAAGTTTGTTTCTTTATTACATTTTAAAGGAATGTGAATAAATAAGCGTAGTGGTTTTATAATTACTATTTTTATATACATAATATTATATTTAAATAAAAATAATTAATGTACTTTTATTAAAGAAATAAAAGTGTAATTAAATTTAAATAATTTTTTAATTTTAACTTCCAAACTTCATTGCATTGGGTCGAAAAAAATCTAAATACGGCCCTGTTAATTTATTCGCTTACTCTTTTTTTCTCTAAATTTGAGAAGGGATTCTATGGGTTAAATTGAAACCGGTATTGGAACCATGCGCAAATTTTAGCGAAAAAAATTATTCAATATAATTACGCAAGTATAATTTTTAAAATTTTATTTATTGAAGCAAACGTGTGTGCAACTTTTGTTCATTTTGTTTATGTTTACATAATTCAATTTGACATTTCACATTGGCGGTTAAATTTTTTGTAATGTTTTAAATTTAATTTACCACACTAAAATAATAAAAAAAGTGTATAAAAGTTATAAGAAAATTTTATTAAACATGAACTAGTATAAATATACGTGCATATTATAACAAATATGTATATTTTTAATTTAATCAACAAAACAAGTGTTGTCCGTTTAGTGTCCGAGTGCCATGATTATTGAAATATATCACATCATAATTGTAATTTTACGGGAACGGATGTGAACTATTCACAGATAGATAAATCACAATCGCATATACCTAAACGGAAGGAAAATTCTGTAATAAATCAATTTCTCGATGTCCTTACAAATGGAAAAATATCTCTAGTGGCTGTTTATAGAAATGCTTAGCTAAAACGCAAACCCCATTTTGGTGTATTTGCTCAACATACACATTTCTCGCTCAATATATTTTTCAATACCCCAAGTATAATAACAAGACGAAACTCAAAATTGAGCTATCGTATTTTCCTTCGAATTATGACGAAAAAGTCGAAAGAAAAATTATTTAGGTATGACACATAAATATTATTTAGCAGTGATGTGTACATATAAGAACGTTGTAGTAGAGATAAAAATAAAGTAAATTCATAATCACAAATTAATAAACAATCATAGCGTATTTAAAAATTATAATGTACGAGTATTGCCGATTATTTGCCAAATTTGTAAATAATGTAAACATAACAATTTATTCGTGTGGCATCATCAAATCGCAAGTTTGAAAGGATATTAAATATTCAAATTGAAAAAGGTTATATGACAGACAAATTACATAATTTAATTCTACAAAATTGTAATTTTTATTAATTTGCTATTCTATTTTAGATAATTGGCATTTCAAACCTAGCCAGGTGCAATTTTTATTGGAGTTGCTACGCATCGTTTAAGCATCATTTTACCTAGCGTTAAGAGTTTTACTTGTTTAGTTATTAGTTTATTACTATTTCAGCTTATGTATAGGTTTAATAAACTATTTTATATAAATAAAAAATAATATCATAAATAATATAAATAAAATTAAAATCTAGTTTTATTAATATAATATTTAGAACCCCCAAATTCATTTGACATTTCACATACATGCACAAAATTGCTCCCGCCAATTTTATTTTAACACATAAATGCACACAATTTTATTATATCGAGTTTCGCCGAGTTTCGAATTCTCGCGACAAGTTTCATACGACTTCTTAGAATAACTCGAAACTAAATCTTAGGAATATTCGAAACTTAGTTTCGAACTATTGTTCGATAAAAAGGGAATAAGTCGAAAGTAAAAATACTTGGGACGCGCACGTACAAGTAAAAAATATTATATTTGTTTGTACAGTATAGCACCCCAATTTTCTTCAAAATTTGTTTTTTATTTTTATTCTATTTTGAAAGTAGTGTAATAGTATGGTGTGTTTACTATAAGCAAAAAGTAACAAACGAAAAAAAACAATGCTTCATTACGTATGAGCAAAGAATTTCTAATAATAAGAGGTGAATACAAGTACCATAAAGTTGATACACCTACTTTTTGGTTATAACTCCACGATTTTACGAAAACCACATGCCGGACTATTTTATAATCAAAAATACCCCGAGAAACGAACCAATCATGAGTTTTATGATAAAATAAACACGCTATCTAGTTTAAACCATAGAATTATAAACTATAGAATGAATGTAAGGATTTTCCCATATAAAATTTGCGATTTCATATGTCACAAGCCATGCTTATGGCGCTCTCAAATGTCAAAGAAAAAACCCCTCAAACCAGTTTTTGTTTTTGTTTAAAGTGACGCGTTAAATTTTGTGCTTTTAAAAAATCTTGAAAATATTAATCAAAATAATTAAAATATTATTAAAATAGTTAGTGGATTGTGTGTAGTGCATCATTTTAGTAATACAAATTAGAAACATTTAATAAAATGAAGTGTCTCGTGAAAAACTGCTAAATACGCCTAAAAATTACAGTAAGGAATTTTGTACCATCAGTAAGTGTTTATATAAAATAAAATGTAAATTATGTTGAAAAGAAAGTGATTTGTGGTAAAACTGTCCTTAATTTAAGTTATAAATCAGAAAAAAATAAGAAAACAATTTTGGTTGTTGGCGTGGGTTTTTTCTTTTTGTAAACAAATGTTTTTACCAGTGCCTCATTTATCGTATTACCAAAGAAGATATACAACTAGAAAGTGATTTTGTTCGATAGAAATATACCAACAAAAAATCGTTTCTGATTTTCTGAGTTTTTGTTTGTAACTTTCGAAGAACGAGATGGTCCTATAATCATACATTTCTCGCTCTAACATTCATTTTATAAACACAACTTCGGCTTGAAATCGCCAAACAAAGCAATAGAAAAATCGAACATATTGGAGAAGGGGAAAAATATTGCGAAGGCACAAGTAAAACATTTTTAATTATATCGCAGTCGCATGTAATTTAGTAACGCTTTATACTTCAACGGTTGTATTTCACTTGAATTTATTCGAAATCGAAATGCATTTACGTATTATTTTTCAGCTTGAATTTGTTTCTGTACGTAGCTACACATTTTTAATCAAAATAGCACATGGAACCAACCTTTTTTTTGTTTTGGAATACATATTATATACATACGGAAAAACACATCACACCTTGTGAATCGACATCAAGCGTACATATAAAAATTGACAGCTCGGTGTAAAATTTAGTTTTCATTTAATAAATAGTTAATTAAAGTGGTTTTGGGTTTTCATTAAGTTAAAATAGTTTTATAGTGGTGTACGAACAATTTTATAATATTAAAAAAAGGTGGTGGACGTAAATATATAGTGTTTAAGTGGATTATTGTTTGGTGGCAACAACAACAAGTGTTTGTTTATATTTAAGCGGCGTGTTTTTAGACAGTAAGTAAAGTCAGGTGTGGGCAAAAGGAGGGCTTCGGCCCTTAAAAGGGGCGATGTTTGAAAGCCCAAATAGATTCGCACCGCTGAGGATGGTGGGAAATAATACCCAACCCTCCAAAAGGAAAAAGATCGAAGAAATGCGAACAAAGAGATTAGGATTCGGTGGCGGTGCAGATATAATGGATTGCAATGGAGTAAATGAAAAATATTTAATAATCAAGCACGAGCAGGAGGGACAAAACCTATCAAATTTTTCACCTTTTGGAATACAAAAAGCGCTGGATATGATAACCAAAGGTATCATTAAAACGCAACGTTCGAGAGCTGGAGAACTCTTGGTTCTGACAAAAAATTAGGCAGCGACGGATGCATTACTGAAGGCAACATCTCTGGGACAATTGGCCAAACTAAAAGTGACGGAACACCCCATATTAAACAGTTCCAAAGGTATCATTTTCTGCCACGACCTAAAAAGTTTAACTGAGGAGGAAATTAAAGAAGGGCTTAAGGACCAAGGCGTCATAGAGGTATGCAAAATAAAGAAATGGGTGGAAAATAAATTAACGGACACAGCAGCAATTATCCTGACTTTTAATTCACCAATATTACCGGAATATGTGAGGGCAGGCTTTATACAACTAAGCATTCGATTGTACATTCCAAATCCGTTGAAGTGCACCGAATGTCACAAATTTGGTCACACCAAAAAGAGATGCACAAGTGATCCTAAGTGCTACAAATGTAGTGAAGTAACACCACACAACCAGCCGTGCACTACACTAAAATGCATAAATTGTGGAGAGGCACACACCAGCAACAGTAAGGAATGTCGAGTATATAAACGAGAAGTAGAAATAGTGAAAATTAAAACTGTAGATAGATTAACATTTCCCGAGGCGAAAGCCAAATATTTTCGATTATATGCAAACACCACACCAGCTAACCAGACAACATATGCAGATACACTAAAAACAACGACAACATATGCAGATACACTAACCTCCTTTAACCCACCAAACACACCACAAAAGCCGCAAAACAAAGAAAACCAACTAGAACAGACAAAACCACAATCACATCCAAAAACTATTTCAACTTCAAGGCAACAACAGACACAATTAAACCAACCACAACAACAACAGCAACAAAAAGATCAAGTACAACAACAACAAAACCAACAACAGCCGCAACAACTACTAGAAACGAACAAACTACAACAACAAATACAACAAGTACAACGACAACAAGAAAGATTACAACAACAACCGCAATCAAATCAACAAACAACTTGTAATACAGCAATGGACATGGAGACAATAAAAAAAAATGAAGCATGGCTAGCAATGAGACATTCTAATTTAACTCCAAAAGAATTAACACTATTTGGAAATAACCATGTAAGTATGATTGATGATGAATGAGGGAAGGAGGAGAGAGAACGCATTTGCATTTATAAATGCCCTATCCTTTCTTCATTTCTTTGAATGGTAGAGCGAATGCTGAGATCCAATGAATGCATGAAAATTGGTCAGATAAATATTCGCAGTATATATGCCAATGGCGATATGTTGCGGAATTATCTGACCAATAATGATGTGAATGTGATGATTTTGTGTGAAACTTGGGAGCGTGAGGGTAAGACGTTTCGGGTGAAAGGATACAATTATCTGTCCAGACCGAGGGCTGATGGCTTCGGCGGGGTGGCGATATTGGCACGTGCCAATATCAGCCTGGTCCTTTGTGACATACCGCGCTTCGAGCACATTGAAGTCATCGCGGCCAAAACTCGGAATCTGGACAGAAACTTGTTATTTGTTAGTATCTATGCAACTCCAGTGTTGTCTACGCCTGACAGAGAGAGAAGCCAACGAGATTTTCAAATTTTGTTTGAATGGGTGGAAGGCAAAAGTGACGTGATTCTAGCGGGTGATATGAATGCGCATTCGAGAATATGGGGGAGTGAAAGAACGCCTCATTCTGGATTCCGACCTCGTAGTCCTGAATGATGGTGGGTCGACTAGAATGCCGAGAGTGGGGTCGACAGCCAGCGCGATAGATTTAACTTTAATATCTAGCGGGCTGGCGGGCCAAGTCACTTGGAATGTCACAGATGAGAATTTGGGTAGTGATCATTATTTGATCAGGGCATGCTTAGGTGGTATAAATGTTGACATAGACCGTAAGGTCATTATGAATGGTAAGAAATGGGTCGAACGTATGAATGAGATTCTCACAATGAAAGAAGTAAATGAGGTTAACCAACTTGAGGATGAAATAGAGAGAGCGAATGAAATGTGCACTATAAATATCAGAGGGAATGAATACAAGGTGAATGGTTGGTGGAACAATGAAATCCAGTATTGGTATGAAAGGAAACGGATAGCATTGAGAGAGTTCAGTAGGTGTATATGTCATGAATGCAGAATAAATTATGGAAGAATGAATGCAAAATTGAAAAAGGCTATCCGTAGAGCGAAAAGAAAAAGTTGGCGGGACTATGTATCAAAAATGACACATAGAACCACAACTAAGGATGTATGGGATAAATTTAATAGAGTGAGAGGATATAGAGCGCAAGGCAGAAATGCAGTGTTAGATGACAGAGAGAATGGAGGTGTCTTTTTACAAATGATTACGGACGTACGTAACAATTTGAGTGATAAGTATGAAGTTTTGCTACCTGATAATGAAAATGAATTTATGAACGATATGTGTAAGGAGTTTGAATGGGAAGAGTTCCGAGGGGTTTTAGAAACATCCAAATCTACTACCCCCGGAACCAACAGAGCGAGTTATAAAATGATTAGTAGATTAGAATTCGAAGCCAAGGCGGCCTTGCTTCGAATTCTCAATCAAGTATGGATGAGTATTCAGATACCGGAAAAATGGAAGGAAAGCAGAGTGGTACCTATTCCTAAAAGGGATCGGGATAGGAATCTGGCAACAAATTACAGGGGAATATGTATGTTGAATGTATTTGTTAAAATTGTGAATGGTATGATGAAAGGTCGTATAGATAAATTTGTGAATGAGGGAAATTTGTTGCCGGAAACCACCTTTGGGTTTCGTCACAACCACTCTGCTAATGAGTGTGTAGAAAAGTTTGTGTGGGAAGTACAAAAGGAAAATAAGTATGTTGTGGCGGTATTTTTGGATATAGAAAGGGCATATGATTACGTGGTTCCAGGGAAACTTTATCAGATCCTTATGGACTTGGGGTTTCCTTGGAAAATTTGCAAATGGGTGTATGAGTTCATGAATGAGAGAAAGTTAGTTTTATGTGGTAGAGGGTATAGGTTGGAGGGAGCGGTGACTATCGGCCTCCCCCAAGGCAGTAAAATCTCACCGACTCTCTTCAACCTATATACGAGCTCGATACATAGGTGTAACTCCTCGGGCAAAGTCATTTTGCAATTTGCAGATGACTTTGTCCTGATGGGTAAGGGGAGTACCATCGAGGAGGCCTTGAGTCGGGCTCAAGAATGTGTGAATCAGGTAACCGAAAGATTGAGTGAACTGAATTTGAGAGTAAATTCGAGTAAATGTTGTAATATGGCTTTTAGAACGAATCGGATGGTTGATGTGCGAATATATAATGAGAGAATTGAGTGTGTGAAATTGACTAGGTATTTGGGAATCTGGATTGACAGAAGAATAAGTTTCAAAGTGCATATGGAAAAATTGGCCGATAATTGTAAGAGTAGATTGAACGTGATTAAAAGGGTGAGCAAACCAAAATGGGGAGCTCATCCGGGTGTGACTGATATGTTACGAAAGGCGCTAGTGTCAACTAAAATTGCGTATGGAATTAGTATATATGGTGATGGGTCCAAGGTTGGGTTTAAAAAGTTGCTGCTTGTGGAGAATGCGTGTGCTAGAGTGGTATTGGGAGCGATCAATTCGACACCAATACATACTCTGTGGTCTGAATTGGGTGATTCGCCTCTTAATTTTAAGAGGGAATGGATCACCGTGCGAGAGACTGTGCGAATGTTAACTAAGGACAATAAATTAGTGAATGAAATGAAAGAGATTGCAAAGAGGGTCGGTTTACAAAAAGACAACAAGATCACTGGTAATCTTGGAAAATATTAACATATTCTCCAAGATTCGTCCGGCAAATCCGAAAGTCCCTCCGAGCAATCTAATAGTGCGGTTGAAGTTTGGTGACACAACCAAAGCAATGATGAATGAGTTATCGGTTAAGAGCGAATTTTGCAAAATGCGAATGAATTATGTTGCACATGTGGAAGTGTATACAGATGCTAGTGTAAATGATGATCGCGTAGGTGTGGGAATTTATATTCCTTCAATGAGGAAAGAGAAAATGGTAAGAGTGCATGACAGTATCTGTATAATGAATGCAGAATTGATAGCGATTATGGAAGGGATCAAGTTGGCAATGACACAAGGGAGAAGGAGAATAGTGTTATTCTCTGACTCCCGGAGTGGGTTGGAATTAATTAGTAAGGGTGGGGGAACTCATGGCAATGTGTAGGTGGAAATGCTATATAAGTATCTTCAATCTTATGGGAGGGAGGTCATCCTTCAATGGATACCTTCACACCTACAGATTGAAGGTAATGAAAGAGCCGATATGCTTGCGAAACGGGGTAGTTTGATTGAGGATGTAAATGAATATGAATTCATGGATGCCAGAGACGTACTTCGCATGTTTCAGATGAATCTGTGGAGAAAATGGGAGAGAGAGTTTGTTGAAAAATGTCAGGTGAAAGGTAAGAAGTACTTTGAGTTGGTTAGGTCTCCTTTGAGGCAACCGTTCTTTAAGGTACTCAAAGGAGATACTAGAATGTTACGAACTATGGAACGAGTGAGATTGAATCATGGAAATTGGAAAGAATGTTTGAAGAAACGCAATTTGGTTGTGTGTGAATTATGTGAAAGCTGTTTGGTTGTGGAGGACATCGAACATTTGATTCTGAAATGTTCTGCATTTAACCAGAGCAGACAAATGTTCGATGTTCTATTGAGTGCAAGTAGTTTAACTGAATTATTACGAATGGGAATGAACGTATATAAGAATATGTATGAATTTATTAGAACAAATCAGATAGAAGTGTGAAAGGGGATCGATGTGTGGAGGCTAGGTGAATGAAAAGAAATTAAAATTAAATTATTATTATTATGGTAAAAAATGTCAAAAATTAAAAATTGTAAATTTTGAAACGGGCCATATGGCACCAAATTTTTGGAGCTAGTGCCAAATAAATAAAAAAAAAAAAAAAAAAAAAAAATACATACGAAAATAATTTATTTGAAAATGTTTGTTGATTTCTATGCATGTACTTAGGAAAAATTTTAGGAAAGATAAATTGACAAACATACTCACGTAGTGAAGGAACTTAATGAATGAAAAATATTAAGAAATATAAAACAAAATATCT
The DNA here is from genome assembly GCA_963691935.1 of Nephrotoma guestfalica. NCBI lineage: Eukaryota > Metazoa > Arthropoda > Insecta > Diptera > Tipulidae > Nephrotoma > Nephrotoma guestfalica. The sequence continues at coordinate 158,498,073 of OY829913.1, forward strand.
TCCGTTCTATTACTTGTGAAGTAATTTTCGAATAAAAATTTACGAAATGGATAAGTATTTGTTCTACAAAAATGAACATATACATATAAATGATTATTTTTATTTGCGATCGTTCTATTGTTCATTTGGACTATTTTACTTCTGCATTCAAAAATTTGTAATGTAAAGAAAATTTCCAATTGTGTGAAAGCGGAATATCTACGAGTTCACGTTTTATACCTAGCTTAAGCCAATAAACGCAAATAACTGCATCATTTTCATTTATGTATAAGCTAAATTTTGAATCTAACTTATTAACGGAGTTGATGACATGCTGTATAGAAGGATTAGTTAAGATTTTCTTTTTCTAATTTTGTGCGTTTTAATTAAAATTTTGAAATTGCTATTTGATGTTTGGTTTATGTGTAAAAGTAATAAATATTAATTAAATCTAAAATTACTTAAACGTAATAATTTTTATTTTGTGACTTAGTGTAGGTTCATTGGTTTTGACTCGTTCTATGTACCTATATTGAATGATTCGATAGAAAGATATCTCGACATATAAAAAACGTTGTTTAAAAATTAGGAAAACATTTTTTGATAACATTGAGCGCTTCAGGGGACCCATCAGTTGGGAACGTGTTGAGTTAATCAAGCAATCAAATCATCAGCATATACAACTTGAACGCTACACAACAAAGTCATTGTCTAACTATGCAGTTTGCTAATAAATTATTTGTACGATTTGTAGGCAGGTGCGTTTGATAGCGCTTCTTTTGCCACGATCTTAAATGCTTGCCGCAAATTTGGTATTGGCAACGCCATTGTGAAATAGTTTGAATATATACGCTTTAATCGCGTATTATCGAGGTTCAGCTGGATGATTCCTCTGTTGTAGTCAATGTTGCCAAAGGTTGCCCACAGGTCGAGATACTATTATTATTACTGTGGCTTTTGGTTATTGAATTTTACTCTTTAAGCTTCGGAGTTCCTGTTATATCACTCAGGGTTATGCTAACGATCTTTTTATAATAGTGAACCCATCAAAAAATGATCTAGTGGTTTGTTATAATCGTCGAAATTTAGATAATCTTACTGTTCCCACACTTTTTAAGAGCATAATTATAATATCAGACTTTGTTAAACATTTAGGAATTATATTGCAATTCCAAATTATCATGAAATCTTAAATCGCATGTAAACTTGAAAACGTACCCGCTATATTTTGGCAATGTCGAAAAGCTTTTGGTAAATCGTGAGACCTAAACTCCAAAATGTTCTGCTTTACCTAAAGTAAACTGACGGGGAAAAATTTTGCAGTTGATATCGAATGGCCAACTTAAAACTGTCTGAAGAAATATTTTAATCGGGATCAGGTGAACGTAATAGGGGGGATCAAGTCGAATAATTTTATTGTCGGCTCCGTAACCTGTTACGGCACTAATATTCCGCCGTTGTGCTGGTCATGTTTAAGCAACGTGTCGGGTATTAGTGGTCCGATAGAACTCTCTATCGAAAAATAATACTAAAAATATTTCATCAATGAATAAAATCCAAAAGGTAAAATCCAAATAGGACAAAATCCAAATGTAAAAAATCCAAATATAATATAGAGTGCTGGGAAAAAAAATTGGGCAAACATATTTTATTGTAAATTGGAGTCTTTTTTTGCTAAAATTACAAAACTTTTGAAAGCAATTGGATTATTTTTTCATTTTAAATACATGTATGACGTAATTTTTTGAAAAAAATAATTTACCATTTAGGGGAAAATCCCCGAAAAATGCCAAAATATTCAAAATACGTTGATTGGAGTTAAAGTAATGGAATAAATTAAGCACCTATTTTTTAAATAGAGTTTAAAACGCCAGTAAGAATAACAATTAGTTGTAGTTCTTAATAGCATTCTAGCTATTACTAAAGGTCAAAAGTGCTACACGTGTAATGGTGTAACTCGTGTAATGGAACATATTGGCGAGATTACGTTTGTATGTAAAACCATTCTAGAATATAGTGCCACTAAATAAGAATTCAAATATTTTTTAACAAGAAAATATTATTGTAATTGGTATTTCAAATTGGAAAATACAAACTTTTAATTAGAATTGTAACTGAAAATTGCAAACGAACAAAGTTACTATAGGCAGCCTCTCGCTCTCTCTCTCTAGCTGGGATTCCACAAGGCAGTTCACTGGGTTATATTTAATTTACGCAGTAGACCTTCCTAACCTTTGCAAATGATACATCATTATTCAAGTAGAAATAGCGGAGTAGTTTTCCCAATGAAAAATTAAGGCAAATGAGCAGAAATCTGCAAATATTTCATGTCATCCTCCGTAAAAAATCTTTTCGGTTACGCTAAATAACATCAATTTAAAACCTAGATAGTAGATTGACATGGTATCAAGACACAATCGAAACACACCACCATATTTTTGCTTTAAAAAAATTCTAAAAATTTCGAGTTTTTTTGGTTTAACATTTATTTATCGAGTACAATAAATTAAGGTTCCATGCTGGAACTAAGGAATCTAAAATAATTTAAAACGTGTAAATTTTAACGATTTATTTGATGGTGAAGTACGTTCTGCAGCCTTACATTATACTTTCGATTCAGTGCCCCACTTGGCACAAAATGAAGCTGTTTCCCCGCCTCCAATAATGGAAATAGCACTCGCTTGAGACTCCATCCCAAACAATAATTTTAGCGCGTGCAATTGGTGCAGCGAAAGCTTCTTGGGATTTTGGTCCAATATCAAAACCTAATGAGCCTGCTGGAATATCACCTTTGACGGTAGCAGTTCCTGCTTCTGCATCTGCGGCAAATTTATTGCCAGCTAGTGACGAAATCAACCGACAACTGTAACTAAACATTATTTTTCTTTGCCTTATTTGCTTTCTTTGTCGTGCAAAAATTTCGTATCACAGTCGAGCAAATGTTTTAATTCATGGGCTACTGATTCCATTGTCTATTTAAGATTTTTATGGCCATCGGGCCGACCTGAATGAGACATCACAACCTGAAATATACAAAATTAATTAAATATTGAATTCTTTTTCGAAAACACCGTGGTAATGTTATTGCACACGGAAAACTGATTTTGCACCTTTATCCAATACGTATTTAACGTCCCCAATGCAGCCACAATACGTTGATTACTTTGAATTTTCCTATCCTTGGTTCGCACATTGAACTCTAATGAAATTAAAATAATAAAACTTATATTTAATGCAAAACATCAGCAGTTTACTTACCTCATAAGAACTCTTTGATTAATTTAATGTCACTAAATAAATTACACTGACATTCAATTTTGTTTGTTGACTAAACTACTTCGTTCAATTTTTTTCTATAGTTGATTACTCTTCTCGCATACACACAAACTTTGCTTCGTCTGCATACGACGTTCAACAACCAAAATGCACATGCCGGAAAATGGTAATATTCTAAATGAAAACTATATTAAAAATAAAAAACAGTTTTTCGAAATGAATGATAAATAAACAAAGTTCATGCTCAGGAGAATGAAAATTTGATTTTCTGCCGCAATTACGAGGTATAGATAAATAAAGTCAAAAAAAAAATTGAACAGAAAATTTCCATAGCAATCGTATGAAAGTGTTTTTTCTTGTTTACGTTATTTGGGCCTGCATACATATAAACCGGATTTTGTATATTTTTCTTTAAAATGGCCGTATACATATACGCAGGGATGATAGCAATTATTTGCTATCCTAAATAGCGCTATTCCATTCAAAATCACAAGATTTTGTACAAAATTAAAAAGAGACAAGAATAAAATATCTACATGAGAGTGACTGAGACACAATTTTTTTTTATAGTAGATCATGTAGGGGAATTTTTTTACTGCGATACAAACATAACCTAAAAATTATTTAAATACAGTGAAAAGTCGTAATGTTTAATAGTTGATGATGTATTTTACATTCTATAAATTATTAAAAAAATAAATATTATTTTTAAAATGGCGAGAATAGTTTTGTGTTATTTAGTTTCTTTAATTTGGACAACTACGTAAAAAGTACTCTACTATAAAACATGTGAGGGGGAAATTTTGACAAGTTCCTCTATAACCTAAAACAATCAAAAAATTTATGTTGCATAAATAATAAATCAAAATGGCTACAATGGAGAAACCTAAACTGAAGGTAATTTTATTAAAATAAAACGTATTTTTTAATAATTATAAACTAAATATTTGTGTAACTTATAATATAGTTGATTGGTGACCGTTTTAACAGTAAATATTAAATTAAAATTAAGTTTAAATCTATTGATCTTAACAATTTGCGCTTCTAACATCAAAATCAGCTGTTCCGCATTATACTGAGAATCACAAGTTTTATTGTTTATTATTTTTAATATCGAATTTTATTAGTTCGGTTACGTTTTTGACGTTATATTAGTTTTTTTAAACCAGAACTTCTAAACTTTAAAAAATACTAACCCAATTTTACAATAAGAATGTTCTTTGTGTTTATTCAATGAAGTATAATCAACAACGATTTATTTACAGAAAAAGAAAAAATTAAGCCCCAGCATGAAATCAATTCGATTGGCGAATCTTTAGCAGCGTCAGTTTTCAGCCGACTTCGTCGTTTGTAGTTTCAATAGAAAGTGTGCAATGTGCTGTTGCATCTCACGATCCAATGGATGCTGATGAAGTAGTTGCACCGGTTACTAAAAGTGAGAAGGTTGAAAGTCAGGTTTGCATAAATTCTGTGACAAATGTATCTGTTCCAGATGTAACTTTCGCTCCCAGTAATATGCCAAAAGTAAATGAAATACATTTTAAGCCTACTGCTCCCATATTCAAAAATACAACATCGTCGCATGCTGTTTTGACATCCAAGGTTTTGTTTCCCGATTTAAAATCAAAGGAAGCAATTGAATATCATGCAACCGCGCAGACGCACAATAAATTAGCCGATCATGTTAAACTAAACATAAATCCTTTCAACGAACTAAAATTAAATCAAATTTAAAACAATCCTGAAATTTAGCTGGCCACAGCCTTCGAAGAACATTTATTGATACAGAAGTAAACTCGCTATATATATATAACGTCAAATCATGTTTTACAGGGTGTCCGCCGGGAAGGTATACTACTTTGTTTGTTTATGATTTTTGATTAAATGAAAGAGAATGGATCTTATATTGATAAATGTTTTATTTAATGTCGGCAATTATGTATGGAATACAATATCAGATAAATGTCCGTCTCTGTTAGCCTCACAAATGCGAGCCCTTTTGAGCACATTTTTCATTACATTCTCACACATTTCACGCGGTATTTCATTAATTTCATCACGAATATTTTGTTTGAGTTGCTCAAGCGTTTTTGTTTGGCGTTGCTCAGGCCAATCAACATCACCATTTTTTGAAATAACTTGTTGTGGAAAGAGTTCTCGAAGTAATTCCATTGTAATCCTGGTTGTATGCGATGTGGCACCGTCTTGTTGATACCATATGTTAATCAAGCCAAAGTATGCAGTTGTGGCGTTAGAAAGTTTTCAATCATATCACGATATCGCTCCCCATTCACAGTTACCGTTACGCCGTTTTCATTTTCAAAGAAGTAAGGTCCAATGATTCCTCCTGACCAAATTGCACACCAGACTGTCACTTTTAATGGATGTAAAGGTGACTGATAAATAATGTGAGGGTTTTCCATTGCCCAGAACCGACTATTCTGTTTATTGACATATCCATTTAAATGAAAATGTGCCTCATCACTCATTATGATTTTTTCATGAAAATCGGGGTTGTCATGGGCGAGCTGTAACATCCTATTGGCATATGTACGGCGGCGTAAATGGTTTTGTGGAAGAATTTGCCACTTGTCTACTTCACGACTGTCAAGTATGAACTGTCAATACTAATATTCGCCTAAATGTAGGCAAAACAAAGTAGTATACCTTCCCGGCGGACACCCTGTATTTGAATTTCTTAAGAAATTTTCAAAAATTTCGTGTAATGATTAGGAATTTATTAGCTGATTTGGAAACTTTGCGCAATAATATTAAGTTGAATGGAAACCCATTGTGGAAAGTAAAAGATCCCCACGGATACCCACGATACCTGCGAATTATTCACGTAAGTGTCTCTAATTTATTCTGGTTTGGCATTCAAATAAAATATTAATTTTGTTTATTTTCAGACATCAACCGAATAAGACGAATGATGTGGAACTCGTATGTAACTGTTGAATATAACTCGTTTATATTACGAACTTGCCACTATATGTACAATTCGCGGCGTCTTGGCACATGGCAATATTTAGTCGATTTATCATTTTCAACTTTAGATAAGCGCACATTATGGATTTCATGCTATTGCTTGACGGTTGGGTTTCCTGACAATTTTCACTGTTTAAACTTTGAACTCAATGATGTTACAACTGACATTTCAGCCGATGACATATTATTTGTTGCAAACATTTTGTAATATGATTTTATCGAGAAAACAGTCTGACTGGGAATTCATAAGGACTGTAACATTAAGGATATTTGAGGTAGAAAATTAAATTACTTCCTAGTTCCTCCCTATTCCTACTAATAAAATTTTCTTTTATTTTGTTCTTAGATTGGGTTCATTAATCATCCGAACAAAGATATATGCTATAAAATAGTTTGTGATCTCCTTTATAATATTTCGGATAAATATGCTGAATTGGATACATTGTTGGATACATTTTATGGCGTGTTAAAGTATCCTTTACCGAGATTAAATCATTAGCATCCTATATTTATTTAAATCGCTTCCGCTACACCGGTGGAAGCCATCATTTGATGATTTTTAAATTTTATCAGTTCAATTTTATCATTTTTAATTATTAATTTTATTATATTATTTAATAAATTTTTTAATCGAAATTAATTTTTTTTATATTGTTGTGTTTCTGTGCATACTGCATATATGTACTATACAGTACAAATTACTACCACACGAATCTATTTATTAAGTTCTTCTCTAAAATCACGGCATCCTAAAAAAATGATCTTCTAAAGTCACGTCTAATATGTCTGTACACCATAAAAATTTACAAAAAATAAATTAAAGAGAGAGTGGGGGATTTTGATTTTCGATTTTTATATTTGCTACCATAAAAAATATTCAGCTTGATATTTTTCCAGAAAAAACTATAGCAACTTAACTTCAAATGCAACAATAATGGATCAATCCAACTTTTACGATCCAGATTGCATTACAAAATTTTGTATATAAATTATACAAAATTTCAATTTTTTCCTATTCAGTTTTTGGATTTCCAAGGTGCAGCAGCTCAACAACCAGCATCGAAATTATTATCATTTATTTTAAATAAATTTTTTTATTAATTTTAAAAATTAAATTAAAGTTTGTTTTTATTTATTATTATTTTATATTTTATTAATTTATTCAAAGTGCGTCGCATTTTCCACTTCACATTCGGCTTTTCAACCTCAACAATACTATTGAGTGACATAGACGAAAAATGAGTAATTCAGTTTGAGACAAATATGGAAATTAATGAAGATGATATCTTTAAGGTTTGTGGAATTACTACAGTACATTTATGCTTATACAAATGTAGGTTACTATTAAAAATTCTAACATGAATTAAATAATTGAAACATATTCTGTACAACACAAAAAGAAATGTGGGAAATAGACATGACGGTTACTTTATTTGGATATAGATGATGATTTATCACGGTCATGCTGATAAGATTCTGTAAGGAACTTATCTATTTATTGGGATAGGTTAGTAACGGAATTAAATAGAATTCCGTTACAATTCTTCCTGTGTTGTTTTCCTAGCAGAACGATACGGGTGCGAGTTCCCTATTGGATGTGATATCGCCAGATGCGCCGCCATCACGTATGCTATTTTCTTTTCTAAATAGCTTTTAGTTTTTCGGGAATACTGTCCTTTTCATAATTGGAAAGCAACTGACATATGTTGGCAGTAATCTCATGTTGTACGAGCAATAGTTGTTCCATTATTTCACGAATGGTCTGTTGTTGGTTGGCTGAATGTTATTCGACTTGCTGCCGTTCGTTGGTAGTTGGCGCAAAAACCTCGCAACGATGATTTGCTGTGACGTGAACTAAGATAGCGTGGTATTTCCTGATTATCGTTGTTGTATGCTGTTCGCGTCTGATCGCTGTTCGCGATTGGACAATTATATTTTTATTTGTTTAAGCAGCCAATTTGTAACGATCTCATGAATGTTCGACGATAGTTGCGGTTTAACTTTGTGTGTAAGTCCCTTATACCACCCTTTATCGCAACCTTCAGCGATACAGCATAATGCAGCGGAGCAGTACTTCTTTCTAAATATTTAACACATTTTAAAGGAAAGGGCAACCATTTCTATCTACGGCAGCAGTAAGAGAATTTGATATCGAATACATATATCAAAAATAACTAACATACCAGAAATTAACCGGTGAGCAGTTAGCCTCGTGAAATCCATTTATTGAACAATACTACAATATACAATAATTGTAAAAACCTGTTTGTATAATAAATTTATACTTCTTAGGAGTCGGTAGAGGTTTTTGTTACGGCTGCATTAAATTACGCGGCTGGCGTCAGCTGATTTAAATTGCAAACTATTTTTTGTTTTGTTTTTGATATAGGTCAATACAACGAAAGAATTCGGATTGCGTAACTTTTTCAGTTTCTGTTTTATCTTCTATGTTTACATAACTAATTTAATGTATATAAACATGCAGAGTTGATCATTACCACCACCAAACGTTGGTATGCAGGCATATACTATTGCATATTTATGGTTATTGAATTTCGGACTAGCTAATTTACCAATAGCCATTTTCTGGTTTTGTATGACTGTAGTACATACCTTTAATAATATTTGATACATAGTCTCAACTACCTTGCGATAATGTTATATACATAAATAATGAACAATGTGTATAGAGCAATAGGTATATACACGTACATAAGGTTCTATATATTATAGCATTCGCAATTACCTGTAGCCGCTTAATGTTAATATTATTGGGGTGCGACTGTATTTTATTGATGAACTGGTCATTTTTTTATGCTACGTTTTGGCGGTAATCTACATCAAGTTTTTAAGCGCGACTTTGCAATAAGCCGTTGATTTTTTTTTGGAAAAGAAGATTTTATTGGGATGCTAATCATTAAATTGTGAGACATCAGATAGTAAACAGGCTGTTTACTTATAATTCATTTTTTTTTGGTCTAGTAAAATAAAATTAATTAAATCATTTTGTTGTTTTGAGAGTGAACCTCTAACTATTAAAATTATTGTGTTTACGTTTAAAGTGTTATCAGACATTTAGTGCATAACATAAAAGTGAGAAGCAACGTGTGTATGTTGTTGCTAGTGATACAGCAACTGATAATAACAGTGCTTGGTAGTGACACACCCTGAAAAAAAAAGAAATTAATTAAAAAAACTAAATCGTTGTGGTTCTTGGTAATATAATCGATACCAAGATTTAACATCAATAAAAGAAGAAGCAGAATCAATAAAAATTTAAAGCTCTTTACGATGCAATTGAGTTGAATGGATACTACGAATTTCAGCGGCTCATCGGTACAAGAGTTGTACGTTGGTCATGTTTACAGGCACCTTACAAGCATTACAAGGAAACCGTTATCCATTTGCCTAAGTAAACTAGAGTTTCTTACAGGGTTAAGTCCACGCGATCATTCATTTGTATTTTTGCTACAAAATAGTTACATACCATAAAATTGGTATGTCACAGTTCGAGTGTAGTTTGAGTGCAGAGTAACCTAGCGGGTACTATATACGATACGCAATACGTCATCACCTTACTGGAGGAATATTTTATTCCGTAAAGAGTACCTTGGGTACATTGTCATATTTTTTTTTTTTTGGTTAAATTTGATAACATTAATATCAAGTGCTAAGCTATAATTTTTTTGTATTAATTGTTTTTTTCAATTTTTTTGTAGTTTCAATTTACATATAACATCAATTATATATTTCTGTAATTTTTTTTTTGATTCAATTCGTGTGCTTTTCAATTTTTCATTTTCAATCATTTTCTTTTGATCGTTTTGTTTTAAATGTAAGCTTGGAGTTAATTAATAGGTATAGTTATACGGGGGTTTTTTTTAGGTGATATTGGTGAAATATAATTTCTTTTGGATTTAATTAAATCTTTCCTACAGGATCAAGGCAGGAAGCGCTTTCGTCGTCTTCGATTTTGAAGGTAATATTTATTAATTATTTTATGTGCCGTTATTAAAAAATTTTGTTTTTGTATAATTTTTTTTCTGAATTAATTAACACAAGTATTAAATATTTTTCATTGTTAATGTTAGGAACATTTCTCGAACGTTGAAAACGAATTGTATTTCAAACGTTGAATTGAATCAATATTTGTCATATCCATTATTGTTATATTGTACGAGGAATACATTTTATCTTATTTTTGCCTTGAAAAAAATACATGCAATTTGTTTTTTTTTGCCGGCGTCTATCACATTAAAAATGAGAACCTAAGTGTTTTTAATTAGGCCGTGCAGAAAGGTGAGTTGGGTTGGTTAAGAAAAAATGAGTGGTAATTAAATATTGTGACCCTACGCCATAACACAGCTGTGATAACTGACAACCCACGACCAAATACGTAGTTACGTAAACCTAACATCGACTGAGCCGGGAGTGTTATGGCATAATCCTTCGTCACAGCAACAAAAAAAAAAATTTTTTTTTTTATGTCAACGGCGGCCATCTTATTTGATTCCATTTAGTATAAATTTTTTTTAGGCCAATGTTACATATGGCGCCCAAACTGGTATTGAGGTAGGACCTGATTATTTTTTTTTATAAATTACAGTTGAAATTGAAATTAATGTGTCACACTTCCGTTAAAACGACCGAGCATTTTCCTGGATGCAGTAGATAATGTGGTAGTTACATTTCGTGGATATTGAACAATAAATAATCAATTTCAATAATTTTTTTTTACAACTGATTTATTTTAATTACAAGTCGATCGATCCTAATATTATTTTTATTATTAGCAATAGTTTTATTAACAACTTTATTATTAATTCGTGTTTACAGTACATGATATTGTACTTTAATTTCCGATGAATTACCCCCGACTCCTAGGTTTCCAGTCTATTCAAGCTATCATACGTAACTGCAGTTGTATTTGACTAGTGCGTGTAATAGACTGTTGACGACCTAATATTTCTGGTTCGGTATTATTCTCTTTGATTTAATTTTGATTTTAATTTTTGTAGGTTGATTCATGCCCCGAGGTTCAAGGTATTATTTTTCCAGATATATGTAGATAGAATAATATATTCTGTGGATTTACGCTAGGTGTGAGTTAATCTGCTATATTACATACATGTAAGACACTATCTACAACCACTCACTACAACCTATTCAACTCATTTTACTGCATGGCCTTTTTTTTATGATATTACTAGTTTAAATTTATTTTGTTGTTGTTATTTTTCTTCATTTATTGCTTATATATTCATATAAACGTTTGGTTATCGAGAAAAAAAATATATTAATAATCTAAATAATTAACATGGACGTGACACTACTTTTACCCGATGAATTCGAAGTAGAATGCCTTGCAAGAGGTATTAAAGGAGACCCCATCAGCAAACTGGATTCACTTCAAAAAGCTCTCGCTATCGAGGAGAAAACACCCGTATTACGCCCGTATAAAGCACATTCGGCTGCACGCTCTAGCCCACAACGAGAAATTAAGAAGTGTGCTGTAAAAATCAAGGAAATCCGTGAGTGGATTACTGAGACCAAGCCAGACGACAAAACCGATAAAATTAAAATACGCACGATTGAAATTAGATTACTGCATATTAATGCCAGGTTGGAAAGATTATTGCTCAGCACTAGGACTTACAAGCAACAGTGCAAAGATCATATTAATATGATTAACATATTATCGACGGCAATTCAAACCTTGATGCAAGGAGACACTAATCCAGACGAAACCCTAGAGAAAATTAGAGGTTCTCTTACAGCAGATCCGGGAGATCTATCTACTTCAGAGGACGAAACTAACGATCAACACGATGAAGAAGAAAAATCTAATATATCGGGAATGATGTCGTCTACACATATCCCCAAGGGTCATCCAACTTCTTCGACAGAAAATGCCACTAAAAATGAAAGGAAATCTACCCAAAACCACATTAGCAAGTGGAAACTCACATTTGATGGAAATTCAGATGATCTGCCTGTTGAACGCTTTATATTTAGAATTGAGCATCAAGCAGATACGTTTGGCCTTTCGAGGAATGAATTAGTAGACCAGTTAGGGATTTTGTTAACTGGAGCAGCATCTAATTGGCACTGGATTCATATCGAGCGTAATCCTAATATATGTTGGAGTCGATTGAAGCGAGATATGATTGAGCGATTCCAGGATAGAAGAACCGAGCATGACATTAGGAGACACATCGAGTCACGAAAGCAGAAGCCAAACGAGAACTTTCGTTCTTTCTACAACGATATCATCGCATTATCTTTGCAGTTTCGAGATCCATTACCCGATTCCGAATTATTGCATATTGTGAGGCGAAATATGCGGGCGGGATTCCAAGTAACATTAGCAGATCAGGAAATATCATCAATTGCCGCACTAGTTAGACGCTGCTTAGCTCTGGAGGATACATGGAAGCGTACAGGTTATGAGCCAGAAAAGTTATGCATCCGGAAAACCATAGATGAAGTTGTAGTTGATGAAACATGTAATTCATTTTATGTTGATGAATTACATACACGACAGAAAAGCGCCGAAAATCGAGCGCGAACTAATAATGTTCAAATTGCTACTGAAAACTCCACGATCTGCTGGAATTGTCAAGATATTGGCCACGTGTTTATGGATTGCCCTAAACCTCCTAATATATTCTGCTTTGGATGTGGACGCCCTGGCATCTTGAAACCGAAATGCTTTAGATGCTCGGGAAACGCAACCGTGAGGTTTCGAATACCTGGGAATCCGTCACCTCAACCTACAATTTTCCCCAGATCGACACAAATAGGCGCAGCAGCGAATACGGATCCCGAGTTGACTGCTCCATCAATTCTAAAGCGCAAGTAACGCCACAAACAAATGTCTCTCATTCACATAACATACCTACTTTTCACTGTCCTACTAACCATGATTTTCGTTCATATACTAGTTTATCAGGGTGCAAAACACCAAATCAAATTAAAAATAACAGAGTCCGCCAATATTGGCAAAATAAACGGATCCTTAGAGAAATTATTGCGGAAACGGTGTTTGCTAATACCGATGATCGGCCCTTTGCAAGAGTGCTTCTCAATGGTCAGGAGTATTTAGGATTATTGGATAGCGGAGCTATACCATTACAGTTTTGGGTGTTGGAAGTGAACAGTATTTGGACAATCCAAACTATAAAATATTTCATTTGCCTACCACTGTTAAGACAGCGGCGGGAAATAAGGAAAGGGTTTTTGGTTACATTTACGCGAATGTGAAATATAATGGACTAGAAAAAACAATAAAAGTTTACATTATCCCAAACCTACAGCAACCGCTTTATTTGGGAATAAATTTTTGGAGAGAGTTCAATATCCGAATCGTGCCACCTTTATCTGTAGATGAAATTACTGTTACTGATTTTGATTCGAAACACACAGGTTGTGATGATTTGCGTCATCCGTTAAACCCAGACCAGGCCAAAATATTAGGAGAGGCAATAAAAGAGTTCCCTTCATTCGAAGAAGAGGGATTGGGACGTACAACGTTTTTAACACATTTCATCGAGGTGGGGGAGGCAAAACCTATAAAACAACGTCATTATGTCGTATCGCCAGCTGTCCAAAAATCCTTGTATGATGAACTGGACCGAATGTTGTCTCTCGGGGTTATAGAGGAGTCCAATAGTTCTTGGTGTTCCCCGGTGACATTAGTCCCAAAATCAAATGGCAAAGTTCGAATGTGTTTGGATGCACGTAAACTGAACGAAGTGACAGTTAGGGATGCTTATCCTTTGCCAATAATTGACGGACTCTTGAGCCGATTAGATCAAACCAAATTCATTTCATGCATCGATTTGAAAGATGCATTTTGGCAGATCCCTTTGGCCCAGGAGTCCCGAGATAAAACTGCAGTTACAGTCCCTGGTCGTCCTTTGTATCAGTTTACGGTGCTACCATTCGGACTTTGCAATTCCCCGCAGACGATGTGTAGGCTAATGCACCGGGTGATACCACACCAGCTACACGAGCAGGTTTTCGTGTATTTAGACGACCTACTTATCACCTCTGAAAACTTTGATCAACACATATCCTTATTACGTCAAGTTGCGCCATTGCTAAAGCAAGCGGGTTTAACCGTCAACCTGGCAAAGAGCAAATTTTTGTTAAAAGAAATCCGTTACTTAGGTTATATAGTCGGCGATGGTTGCCTTAAGGTTGATCCGGATAAAGTTAGTGCTATCCTCGAGTTTCCAGTGCCTAATACTGTAAAAAAAGTACGTCGATTTTTAGGGATGGCAGGATGGTATCGTAGATTTATTTCTTCATATGCCACTTTAGCAGCTTCAATTTCTGATTTGCTGAAAAAGACCCGAACCTTTCACTGGAATGACAAATGCCAGTGCGCTTTTGAAAATCTCAAACAAGCATTGTCCTCAGCGCCAGTTTTGACACATCCAAACTTTACCGAGCCATTTTATATACAATGCGATGCAAGTAGTACCGGCATAGGTAGTGTGCTGTTTCAAGTCGATAGTGATGGTAACGAGCACCCAATTGCTTACATGTCCCAGAAACTTAACAGCGCACAACGGAACTACTCTGTGACTGAGCTCGAGTGTTTAGCTGCAGTTGTTAGTATTAAAAAATTTCGAGCGTATGTAGAGGGTCACTCGTTTACCATCATTATTGACCATGCCAGCTTGAAATGGCTCATGAGCCAAAACGATTTGAGCGGTAGGTTGGCGCGCTGGGCTTTAAAACTACAAGGATTCACGTTTACTATTCAGCATCGGAAAGGTACTCAAAATGTAGTACCGGATGCCTTATCCCGTACCTTTATGGAGGAAATAGATCTCAATAACGAATGTGTGTTGAACATTGATCTGAATTCACCGGCGTTCAATATCGATGGCTATGTACGATTAATTAAGAAAGTCGAAGAAAATCCATCCGGATACCCAAACTTGCGCATTGAAAATCAGAAGGTATATATAAATCCTTCCAATTGTCATCAGGAAAGCCTCACAGACATCCCCTATTGGAAATTATATATTCCAGATGAAATGGCCTACAATCTGATTAGTTTGGCTCATGACCCACCCTTATCTTCTCATCTTGGTGTTGCAAAGACGTTAAACCGTTTACAGCGTTTTTACTATTGGCCCAGCATGGCCAAAGACGTAAAAGATTACGTTGGTAGTTGTGAGATATGCAGGCAAATCAAGGCACCTAATTTTTCAACTCAACCATTAATGGGAAACCAAATAGTAGCAGTTAGACCAATGCAGCATATATATGTCGATTTCTTAGGTCCTTACCCAAGATCTTCGAATGGAAATACGTATTTATTTGTTGTATTGGACAAATATTCAAAATTTATATTTCTTAAGCCGATGAGACAAGCGCTAGCCTCTGCAGTTTGCAATGTCTTGGAGAAAGAGATATTCCCTACATTTTCAGTGCCAGAGGTTTTAACTTCCGATAATGCAAGCCAATTTAACACAGTTTGCTTACAAAATCTCTTAACTAAATTCGGTGTCAAGCATAGGTTTGTTCCCAAGTATTCTCCCCAATGCAATGCTTCGGAGAGAGTCAATCGCTCCATTCTTTCTGCGATACGTGCGTATATTAAAAATGATCATAAAAAGTGGGATGAGCATTTACACGAAATTGCCTCGGCATTGCGGAATGTAGTACACAGTTCAACGAACTTTTCACCTCATTATCTCATGTTTGGTCAACATTGCATTACTCACGGAAGTGAATACCAATTACTACGGGCACTCAATTTGATTGCAAACAGTGATATTGTGGTAAAAAGCAAAGCTAATCGTCTGAGTCTGAGCCAGCAACAAGTGCTTTCAAATTTGGAGGATGCTTACAAAAAAAACGTAAATATCTATAACTTACGAAGCCGAAATCGAGAACTACGTGTTGGTCAAACTGTCTATGTTCGGAACTTTGCGTTAAGTGACGCAGCAAAAAAATATTCAGCTAAGTTAGCTCCTAAATTTTTAAAAGCAGCCGTTTTACGAAAAGTGTGTACTGTAGCATACGAATTGTCTACTACTGATAAGAGTTCGATCGGCGTTTATCACGTGAAAGATATTCGAACCTGATTCTTTCCACTCCACGATAAGTTAAGATTCTCTGTTATAATTCAATTTATGCCCGGCTTGTGAGACTCTCAGTGGTCGATGGGTACGTCCCCACGATTATAGCATTCGCAATTACTGTAGCCGCTTAATGTTAATATTATTGGGGTGCGACTGTATTTTATTGATGAACTGGTCATTTTTTTATGCTACGTTTTGGCGGTAATCTACATCAAGTTTTTAAGCGCGACTTTGCAATAAGCCGTTGATTTTTTTTTGGAAAAGAAGATTTTATTGGGATGCTAATCATTAAATTGTGAGACATCAGATAGTAAACAGGCTGTTTACTTATAATTCATTTTTTTTGGTCTAGTAAAATAAAATTAATTAAATCATTTTGTTGTTTTGAGAGTGGACCTCTAACTATTAAAATTATTGTGTTTACGTTTAAAGTGTTATCAGACATTTAGTGCATAACATAAAAGTGAGAAGCAACGTGTGTATGTTGTTGCTAGTGATACAGCAAGGGATAATAACAGTGCTTGGTAGTGACACACCCTGAAAAAAAAAGAAATGAATTAAAAAAACTAAATCGTTGTGGTTCTTGGTAATATAATCGATACCAAGATTTAACATCAATAAAAGAAGAAGCAGAATCAATAAAAATTTAAAGCTCTTTACGATGCAATTGAGTTGAATGGATACTACGAATTTCAGCGGCTCATCGGTACAAGAGTTGTACGTTGGTCCAAGCATTACAAGGAAACCGTTATCCATTTGCCTAAGTAAACCAGAGTTTCTTACAGGGTTAAGTCCACGCGATCATTCATTTGTATTTTTGCTACAAAATAGTTACATACCATAAAATTGGTATGTCACAGTTCGAGTGTAGTTTGAGTGCAGAGTAACCTAGCGGGTACTATATACGATACGCAATACGTCATCACCTTACTGGAGGAATATTTTATTCCGTAAAGAGTACCTTGGGTACATTGTCATATTTTTTTTTTTTTGGTTAAATTTGATAACATTAATATCAAGTGCTAAGCTATAATTTTTTTGTATTAATTGTTTTTTTCAATTTTTTTGTAGTTTCAATTTACATATAACATCAATTATATATTTCTGTAATTTTTTTTTTGATTTAATTCGTGTGCTTTTCAATTTTTCATTTTCAATCATTTTCTATTGATCGTTTTGTTTTAAATGTAAGCTTGGAGTTAATTAATAGGTATAGTTATACGGGGTTTTTTTTTTAGGTGATATTGGTGAAATATAATTTCTTTTGGATTTAATTAAATCTTTCCTACAGGATCAAGGCAGGAAGCGCTTTCGTCGTCTTCGATTTTGAAGGTAATATTTATTAATTATTTTATGTGCCGTTATTACAAAATTTTGTTTTTGTATAATTTTTTTTCTGAATTAATTAACACAAGTATTAAATATTTTTCATTGTTAATGTTAGGAACATTTCTCGAACGTTGAAAACGAATTGTATTTCAAACGTTGAATTGAATCAATATTTGTCATATCCATTATTGTTATATTGTACGAGGAATACATTTTATCTTATTTTTGCCTTGAAAAAAATACATGCAATTTGTTTTTTTTTGCCGGCGTCTATCACATTAAAAATGAGAACCTAAGTGTTTTTAATTAGGCCGTGCAGAAAGGTGAGTTGGGTTGGTTAAGAAAAAATGAGTGGTAATTAAATATTGTGACCCTACGCCATAACACAGCTGTGATAACTGACAACCCACGACCAAATACGTAGTTACGTAAACCTAACATCGACTGAGCCGGGAGTGTTATGGCATAATCCTTCGTCACAGCAACAAAAAAAAAATTTTTTTTTTATGTCAACGGCGGCCATCTTATTTGATTCCATTTAGTATAAATTTTTTTTAGGCCAATGTTACAATATGTATATATATATATATTTTTTTTTCTTGTTTGATGGTACGGCCGATTACTCGATAAAAGATTAAATTATTCATTTATCAGTGAGGCTTCAGTCAGCGTATGACACAAAGTGCTAGAGAAAAAAATACGAAGTGCATATTCCAATTCCAAACAGTTATTTTTTTTTCATAATCCGCTAAATCTACTTTTGGCATCATTGTATTTTTTGATAATTAATGGTAAGTGATGTGATAGTGTCAATTTCAAGTGTACTCGTGGGTGTTTCATTAGTTTTTTTTTCAATTATTCCTCCCGTAGCCAGCAAGGCGATATAGGTAAACCGCTGTTGCACGTACGTACGTATTTATATATCTGCGAGGAGCAATAACACGTACGAAAAGCAAGCCCGGGTTTACTAAATTACTGATGTGTAGTTAGGCATCTCGCTATAGGCGGAGCCTCAAATTAAATTATATACTGATAATTCGAGAACAAAATTTACATCTTGGCGATTTCGGTTAAGCCACGATTTCCTTTGAAGGGCAGCGATAATAACCGTCGTGTGCTGGATTTTTGTGTTAATAAAATTATACAGTATGTAAAAAAAACGAATATGTGCTAGTTTGACCACAAAACAAATTTGGTCGTGAAAATATTAGCCGAAAAAAAAATAAACAAAAAAATATAAGTGATATTGATCTTAATCTAATACAAGATTATTTAATCTAGTGTATCATAGATTAAATTGTTTCTTAGTGTATATTCTTAGTGTAAAAAAAAAAATAATAAAAAAAGGAAAATAATATTTTTAATTATAAGAAGGTGTGACCAGCGTTCGGAGCAAATAAACTTAAATTTGATTTTGTTAGATACCTTCAAATGAACCTTTGAGCTCAGGGGAAAGTTTGGTGAGTTATTTTTTTGTATTTAACATAAATTCTTTTAATCATATGCTCCTACTCGTCACATTGCCTAAATTAAGTCTACTTAAGAAATGTTGTAATGTTTGATTATAAATTTCAATTTGAATTCATACCATAATAAATAAGTCATAGTATGGAATGAACTTTTTTTACTGAGATGATGATGAGCGGGGTGTGAAATAAGATGTGAGTGGTACAAAAGTGTTATGTTCACGTGTAAGTTTTGTTGGATCATTTTTCTTGTTATAACCGGCGACTATTTGAACCCCCTATGTCCACTACAGCTATCCAATTATAAGACACGTGGTGTCGCCGAGGATCCAGTAACAAAATGGCGCCGAAACAGGGACCTGATGGGAAAACCGTTATGGTTCCGTTAATTTTGCAAATCACGTGTTTTAGTATAAGCACCATGATTCTTTAAATTTTTTATGTTTTTTTATTTTCATTAATTTTTTTTCCGGTAATCCTAAGAAGATATCCGTGCAGCTTCTCTGCTTAACACGTCTGACCCTAAGTACCGCTTCTTTGTTCCCTCCTTTTCAATTTAAATTCATAAATAATTTTTTGTCTTAAAGTTTTTATTAATGATAGCGGGTTGGTTAACGTCGATTTTACAGTTTTTTTGTAAATTTACTTTGTCAATTTTTTGAAATTTTCGTGGATTGTGTATAATGAGTACGAGGAGAGAGATTGTTTTTTTGATACACGAGGTTCTCGTGAGCTCTAATCAGTCACTTTTTCATCGAGTTCTACACAGGAATGCCTCACTTTATTTCAAAATTATTTGATTTAGTTAATATTACTTTTTTCATATTGGTGGATACGACCGATGGTGGTAGAGTCTGCTGCGTGAATCAAGGATCGACTACTCAGTGACACTGTAGGTTCACATCTCTTGGACTTGCGTATGTGGCTTCTCACCAGTATAGTTGTTAGCAAATATGATAATTCCAATATTAAGGTACAGTTATAAGTATAGTTCTCACATTTATTTCGCATCCCATAATATCATCATCATCTATATTATTATAAATAAATTGATAAATTATCTTGGATTTGTTAATTTTTTTTTGATTTTTTTTCGACATATTTAAGAAAAAAATATATTTTTGATTTGTTGGTCATAAAAGCTATACTTTTACATATTACGTCAAATCACATTTACCCACACGCATATATTATCGTATAATTTTTAATTTACTATTAGTTTTTTTATTTGGTTCGATATTTTTTTTTTTTGATCCAAACTGAAATTTGATTTGAAATTTGAACTTATTCCAATTCTCATACTTACCTAATATAGTTTGTATGCATTTCATTTATTAAAATGGATGCTACGGTTTACTTTAAAAATTTGACTCCATCGGAATTAGAGGTTGAATTTCTTGTGAGGGGTTTAGCTAGTAAAGCAGCTGATGCGAAACAAATTTTAATGAATAGTTATGCTGCAGAGCAATTAGATACCAATCTTAAACCAAGAAGTACTCACGTTAAGGAAAACCTAGACGTTGAGATTGTACTTTTACAAGATAAATACGATGAATTTTCGGAAATATGTGAAAAGGAACCAGTGCCGTCTAGAATAGAATTCGTAACTATCGCGCTTGCCAAAATAATTCACTATAAGGAACGAACTAAACGATTGATAAATTCTATAGGAGAAGTTCCGAGTATCTCGAATCTTCATAGCAATTGGAGACGTTCATTTAATTTTTACAAGAAACTTTGGGTCGAACATCATAATCCAGAGATGGTTATTGCACCCTTACCACCGATAGTCCCCAATACAATTCCAAGCCTAATTCAAAACCCAAAAATAGCAACAAGTTCGTTTAATGAGAAAATTGATAATTTGATAAACAATAGTTCTCTGTTCAGTGATAGCCAGTAAAAAGAAGCAATATCTTCTCCAGTGCGGCCCCAAGTTATTATAAATCCAGGTCACAATCCAATTGGTCAGGTAACTCAAATGAAGGAACCAAATAAGTTAAGAGGATCAGTAGCTAATTTTTTCTCTAGTATAGACTCACGATTTCTTCAGGTTCCTAATGGAATGGATAATTTGATCCGAGCCGAATTTCAAATCAAACAAAACGATCAACAGCCGAGAAGGAATCCTTTTGACGAACGACTGGACCGTATTGCAGAAGAAATATTGCCACGACAACCTGCACCAGTACAAGCGCCACGTTTTCGTGCCGATAACTACTACAAGATTCGTCAAAGGTGGAATGTTTCGTTCGATGGTACAAGTGCGACAAATGTCCATGACTTCGTATATCGTCTTGAACATATGGCAAATGATGATAACATTCCCCTAGAACACCTAACGAAACTTTTGCACCTTTTCCTATCCAAAACTGCAGAGGATTGGTACTGGGTTTTTAAATCCAACCACCCAGTTGCATCATGGGCGCAAATGAAAGCAGCGATTCTTTCTTACTTTAGTAGTTCCAATTATGAGGAAGAAATTAAGGAAAGTATTTTGAAGAGAATGCAGGGTAGTAAAGAATCGTTTTCGGATTTCTCCCTAACCATACAGAAAATGAATGCACGACTGCAAAATCGATTGTCTGAACGTCAAATAATATATCGATTATGCCAGAATATGTATCCAGCCCTAAAAAACGTAACGTTGCCTTATCATGCCTCAATTCGATCTATTGAAGAACTCAGGGTTCTTTGTCGAGATTATGAACAGCTTTGGGAGCAAACTGGATATGATCCTAGGAAGTTCGTGGAAACATTTCACCGAAGAACAAGGATTAACGAAATCAATATGGAGTTGCAAAACCTAAATATTGATAAGCCGAAAAGTTCCAGTTTTGGTTCTGAAAACAGTAGCAACAATGTATCAAATGCTGAAACTTTAGAAGCCTTTAATTTGGAAAACAAACGTCGCCGCTCAGTTCAGTTTGATGTTTTAGTATGATGGAACTGCAAGGACCTTGGGCACAGATACGAGGACTGTGTAAAACCATTCTTAAATATTTTTTGTTTTGGTTGCGGAGCAGCTAATGTTAGGAAGCCTAATTGTCAAAACTGCTTAAAGTTCGCTTCGGGAAACCGACCATCGAGTGCGGATCAAATAAGGGGATCGCGCCTCGAAGAAAACAATCGGCTTTTGACATCGAAAGGGCCGAACAATCCAAGCTCCTCATAAACTCGCATAATAACAACTCTAGTTTTAATCAATATAATAATAATAATAGTAATAATAATAATTGTAATAATGAATTAGGCCCTAGGCAAACCGTCTGTAAAAAATTGAATTCCAAGTCTAGACGTAAGAAAATTTCACGGAGCATACGATATTTTAGAGAAAAGCGAAAGCTCCTAAAAAATTGCATAGCTTCACTAATCAAAACCAAATCTATAAGTGACCCACGTCCGCACGTAGAGGTTACTATTTGCTCAAAACAAATAACTGGTCTTCTTGACAGCGGCGCCACAATTAGTGTATTGGGAAAAAATTCGTTAGATTTCCTTAGTAATAATAAAATTAAATTCCATAAGCTCGTATCTCATATTACTACCGCTGATGGGACTAGTAATAAAATTGAAGGTTATGTTAGTTTACCGGTAACTTTTGGCAAGAGAACGGAAATAATAAAATTTTGTATTGTACCCACCCTAAAGTCATTTTTGTATTTGGGGATTGATTTTTGGCGTAAGTTCGATATTACTCCGAGTGTTCTCATAAATGAAATCGTAGAAGAGTCACCACTAACGAATCAAAACCGTCATCATCTATCTGTTAGGGAAGAAGAAGAATTGGATAGAGTAATTGGATTATTCCCATCCTTCACTAAAAATGGGCTGGGTAGGACTACATTACACGAACACGAAATTGACATTATGAAGGATACTAAACCAATCAAGCAGCGGTACTAGCGAGGTGAGCAAAAGCGCGTTTAATAGTTTATTTATTAATAGATTGACATAACAATTTTAGTAGAGGAAAAGCACATATGGAAGCATAATAAATGAACATCAACAAAAAAATACTTCCATTAGGCATAAAAACCTCAGATTTTTTCAAAAAACAAATCCACTCCATGCTAATACCCTCCATGTTGAGCTCAAGCTCATTTGTTACGGAGGATACTGCAAGAAGTGAATGCTTACAAACTACATACGAAAACAATATAAATAAATATAAAAATATTATTATATAAATGTATTGTCATTCAAGCGCGCCACGCTAAATAACCCGTTTTAAAAGATCTAAGCGACGCCGATTTCTTAATATCTAATGGAATAGAGTTCCAAAGAGAAATACCTCTAACAGAAAACGAAGTATTAAGAGACCTACACAAGTTTACAGGGGGAAGTAAACGTAAATTTGAAGAATAAGACCTACTGAACAATAACTTATTAAATAAATAGGGAGGTTGCTTTGTCCTGAGAAGCTTAAAAATAAAAAGACAAACGCGAAGTTCATAAAAATCAACTAAATTACAACCCAAAATCAAATTCAAAAAGGGCGAAATGTGATCATATTTCCTAATACTAAAGACGAAACGAGTGCAAGCATTGAAACATCTTTGGAGAACATTCATACTCTCCTGAAGCATACCAAACAAAACAACATCCCCAAATAGAAAATGTGGAAGAAGGTACGAGAGGAACATACGCTTTTTAAAATTACTATCAGAAAAACCAACAACTTTATACAAACAACTAAGCATTCCAAAAACCGTTTTGCTAACCTTAATCAAATGATCACCCCAAGTTAGAGTTTTATTGAAAATTAACCCTAAATTTCTAACTGTATTAGAGAATGGAATTAAAGAATCACCGAGAAAAATTCCAGGGAAAGAGGAAGTATCTATAGATTTTTTATAAATTATAATAGACTGAGATTTATTAGCATTAAGAGCGAGCCGGTTAGATAGTGACCAATTATAAATTCTTACCAAATCTTCATTAATAAGAGAAATATTAGAGTTAATGGAATCATTATCTAAGCGACTACTCCTATAAATTTGTACATCATCAGCAAAAATATGAAAAGATGAATGGCGAATCGAACATGCAACGTCATTAATGTACATTGAGAATAGTAAAGGACCAAGAACCGACCCCTGAGGAACGCCAGAAGAGACAGGTAAGAAGTCAGAAAGCGAATTGTCAAAAAAGACTGCCTGAAAGCGACCCGAAATATAGTCTAAAATTAATTTAGCAGCAGAGAGAGAAAAATTAAAGTTCGAAATAAGCTTATTAAACAAAATTTGGTGATTAATTGAATCGAACGCTTTCGAAAAATCCAACAAAGTAAGGCAAGTCATTTCTCTTTTACTCATACTACGACGAATATCATCACAAACATTCAGTAAAGCAGTGGTAGTACCGTGAAATCTTCTAAAACCCGATTGAAAAATACTAAGCAAATTAAAGCTATCAATATGAGATTGAATTTGGTTTTTTACTACCAATTCAAACGCCTTGGACAGAGAACTTAAAATACTAATAGGGCGGAAATGGGAAAGCTCAGAAGGATTGCTAATTTTAGGAATAGGAATAATTTTACTCAACTTCCACTGAGCGGGATAAAACGAGGTCGTTAAAATAAAATTAAAAATATGTAACAAGTATCTTGATACATTAGGAAAAATACGCTTAACAAATTTTAAACTAACCATATCTAGACCAGTGGATTGCGATTTAACTTCCCAAATTGCAGAATGCAAATCATCAATTGATATATTTGCAAATGAAAAAGAATTTAGGGAATCTACGGATAATAAATCAATATTGGAAATATCATGGGTGGAACTAGAATTACTTAGGTAACGGTTAAAATCATTAGCTTTGAAACTTACCGAAGCACCCCCTTTGCAACTACCAAGGCCCAAATTGCGAACGTTACGCCAAAATATCTTAGAGGGAAGAGAAGGATCTAGCTTATCCTTGAAAAAATTTTGCTTAGCGATACGAATTAAACTTACCACTCTATTTCGAGATTGCTTATAAGCTAGATAAGAAATAGAATTAGGGCTCATTTTCCAAAGACGATATTTGGAAAAACGAACAGAAATAGCATTCGAAATCTCTTGCGTCATCCAAGGGGGGGATCTAGGTCTAAAGTAAACAGTAGTGAGAGGAACGCAATTATTAAATACATAATTAATAGAGGAGTTAAAATAGTCAATTTGATCGGTAGAAGTACTAAGAGAAAAAATATCATCCCAACGAATAGAGCCACAAATTGATGAAAGGTGAGATTCATCAATTTTCGAAAAATCCCTAAAGCTGAAACTTTTAGGTTTAGGACGAGAGTAATAATTAACAGAAAAAACAAGGAGATCGTGATGAGAACCAATACCAAGAGACAATTGATTAAAAAAACAGATGGAATTATCAGCAGAAGCGACAACATGATCAATGAGAGAATAAGAACCACCACTTACGGTTGCATAAGAGTATGTGGGCGCTTCAGTGTTATAAACTGAAAGATTAATGCTATTTAATATATTTAAATAGCTACGAGAAAATAAAGTCTCTTGAGAAATATCAAAGTTAAAATCACCCGAAATGAAAACCTCATCATACCGACAGGAAAAATAACTAAAAAGACACTCAATGTCTAAAAGCGATTTTTTAAATAGAGCATACGACCTCTTGTTTGTTTTAGGAGGATTATAAACTACACCGAAAAGGAATTTCCGCTTATTGACGAAGACATTTAGAAAAAGAAACTCAAAGTCAGAAACGAGCCTTTGAGAAATTGAGAGGGGTACCGATACTACATTACATTTAATATGCGTGGACTTCTCCAGTCACTATTGTACGAAAAGCGAACGGAAAGACGAGACTTTGCTTGGATGCCCGCAAGTTTAACGCAGTGACAGAAAAAGACGCATATCCCCTCCCTTTAATTGACGGACTATTAGCACGACTGTCAGAGACCAAATTTATCACAGCACTAGACCTTAAGGACGCGTTTTGGCAGATACCGCTTGCGGAATCAGACAAAGCAAAGACAGCATTTACAGTACCGGGCAGATCTCTCTATCAATTCAAAGTGATGCCGTTTGGGCTGTGTAACGCAGCTCAATCAATGTGCCGTCTTATGCATAAGGTCATACCACACGAGCTCCATGACAGAGTTTTCGTGTACTTGGATGACCTTTTGATCATAAGCGGTACATTGCAGGACCACCTTGAGTTGTTAGAGTTGGTAGCTGACTTACTTCGAACAGCTGGACTGACACTTAACTTAGAGAAAAGCAACTTCATAATGAAGGAAATTCGCTATTTGGGGTACCTAGTTGGTGACCAAGGATTAATGCCGGATCCAAATAAAATTGACGCCATTGTAAATCTCAATCCACCCAACACTGTGAAGCAAACCAGACGACTGCTCGGTATGGCTGGATGGTACCGCCGCTTTATCGGTAATTTCGCAAGTGTAACCGCCCCAATCACTGAATGTCTGAAAAAAGGTAAATTCGTTTGGACTAGAGAGGCACAACAGGCGTTCGAGCACTTGAAGCACCTGCTCACGTCAGCTCCTATTCTTGTTAGTCCTTGTTATGACAAACATTTCTACATAAGATGCGACGCAAGCAACGAAGGAGTTGGTGCTGTTCTCTATCAAAAAGATGACGAAGGAAATGAGACACCCATCAGTTACATGTCGCAAAAGTTATCGAAGGCTCAAAGAAACTACTCAGTGAGTGAATTAGAATGTCTAGCAGCAATCTTAGCCGTGAAAAAATTTCGAGCGTACGTCGAAGGCCATGATTTTACACTAATAACAGACCATGCGAGTCTAAAATGGTTAATGGGACAGAGAGACCTGAGTGGAAGATTGGCACGATGGAGCCTCAAGCTTCAAGGGTTTCGGTTCAAAATAGAGCATCAACGAGGTAAGGATAATGTGGTGGCAGACATGTTATCTCGCATATACTGCGACGAAATGAACGAGTTCCAAGAAAGCGTACCTAAAATCTTTGGTCGGTATAAGTACAATCCGAAAGATTACGAAGACCAAGAATTCTGTAACCTGCGCGAGAAGATTATGTTAAACCCGGAAAATTATCCAGCTTTCAAGGTGCACGATGACTATATTTTTATTCGGCTCGAGCCAAAATACAACAACGAGTTATCAGATCTATCCATTTGGAAACTATGGATACCGTCCGAACTAAGGTACAAGCTGATTTCCGAAAACCATGATAACCCACTTTCGTCACATTGTGGAATCGGTAAAACGCTTGAAAAAATACGTAGATACTTCTTTTGGCCAGCGATGGCAAAACAAGTAGCTGAGTATATTGGGAAATGTATCGTCTGTAAAACCACTAAACCAGCAAACAGACAATCGCGACCACCTATGTTAGGCACTTATCCAATCGAACGGCCATGGCAGCGAATTTATATAGATTTGCTGGGTCCGTATCCTAGATCGTCGCAGGGCAAAACAGTTATTCTAATTGTTCTAGATCATCTTACTAAATTCGTTTTGCTCAAGCCATTGAATAAAGCCACCGCACGGAAAATTGTGGAGTATTTGAAGAATGATGTATTTTACGTATATGGTGTTCCCCAGACTATACACTCAGATAATGGTCCATAGTTTCAGAGCGCGGAGTATGTGGACATGCTTAAAGAATTCGGAATTGTAGGGACGAAAACAGCTGTCTATTCACCCCAATCAAACGCATCTGAAAGGGTAAATCGCTCAGTAATCTCAGCAATTCGAGCCTATGTATCGGATAAGCATACTGCGTGGGACAAGTATATTAACGAAATTGCGGCAGCTCTAAGAAACGGAGTCCATGAATCAATCAAAAATACTCCGCATTTTCTCCTTTTTGGGTATCATAAGATCAACCACGGAACTGATTATGAACTATTAAAGCAACTGGGAAAAGTTTCGGAGGGTGAGATTATGTTACCACTGCCAGTAAGATTGTCGTTAATTCACGAAACCGCGAAGCAAAATATAAAAAAGGCTTTTGAAAAAAGTGCGAAGCGATATAACTTAAGGTCTCGAGCAGTTGAATTTAAAGTTGGTCAAAATGTTTTTGTTCGTACACACCCGCAGAGCGAGGCAACAAAAAAATATTGTGCAAAATTCGCTCCAAATTATTTCCAGGGAATCATTGTACGAAGGGTTGGAAACGTAAATTATGAAGTTAAAGATATGACTGGCAAGACTCGAGGGATTTTCCGCGGAAAAGATATTAAGTTGTAAAGTTTACGTGTCCCTGCTAAATATATAAATTAAATATTTGGTACGATTTTTAAATAATGGTTAATGCATCCGATGTAGATTTTTCAGCTTCTATAAACTACGATCACCCTCGTTATAGAATCTGTGCTGTTACGGCTGCATTAAATTACGCGGCTGGCGTCAGCTGATTTAAATTGCAAACTATTTTTTGTTTTGTTTTTGATATAGGTCAATACAACGAAAGAATTCGGATTGCGTAACTTTTTCAGTTTCTGTTTTATCTTCTATGTTTACATAACTAATTTAATGTATATAAACATGCAGAGTTGATCATTACCACCACCAAACGTTGGTATGCAGGCATATACTATTGCATATTTATGGTTATTGAATTTCGAACTAGCTAATTTACCAATAGCCATTTTCTGGTTTTGTATGACTGTAGTACATACCTTTAATAATATTTGATACATAGTCTCAACTACCTTGCTATAATGTTATATATATGTATATATATATATTTATTTTTTTTTCTTGTTTGATGGTACGGCCGATTACTCGATAAAAGATTAAATTATTCATTTATCAGTGAGGCTTCAGTCAGAGTATGACACAATTTTTTGATAATTAATGGTAAGTGATGTGATAGTGTCAATTTCAAGTGTACTCGTGGGTGTTTCATTAGTTTTTTTTTCAATTATTCCTCCCGTAGCCAGCAAGGCGTTATAGGTAAACCGCTGTTGCACGTACGTACGTATTTATATATCTGCGAGGAGCAATAACACGTACGAAAAGCAAGCCCGGGTTTACTAAATTACTGATGTGTAGTTAGGCATCTCGCTATAGGCGGAGCCTCAAATTAAATTATATACTGATAATTCGAGAACAAAATTTACATCTTGGCGATTTCGGTTAAGCCACGGTTTCCTTTGAAGGGCAGCGATAATAACCGTCGTGTGCTGGATTTTTGTGTTAATAAAATTATACAGTATGTAAAAAAAACGAATATGTGCTAGTTTGACCACAAAACAAATTTGGTCGTGAAAATATTAGCCGAAAAAAAAATAAACAAAACAATATAAGTGATATTGATCTTAATCTAATACAAGATTATTTAATCTAGTGTATCATAGATTAAATTGTTTCTTAGTGTATATTCTTAGTGTAAAAAAAAAAATAATAAAAAAAGGAAAATAATATTTTTAATTATAAGAAGGTGTGACCAGCGTTCGGAGCAAATAAACTTAAATTTGATTTTGTTAGATACCTTCAAATGAACCTTTGAGCTCAGGGGAAAGTTTGGTGAGTTATTTTTTTGTATTTAACATAAATTCTTTTAATCATATGCTCCTACTCGTCACATTGCCTAAATTAAGTCTACTTAAGAAATGTTGTAATGTTTGATTATAAATTTCTATTTGAATTCATACCATAATAAATAAGTCATAGTATGGAATGAACTTTTTTTTACTGAGATGATGATGAGCGGGGTGTGAAATAAGATGTGAGTGGTACAAAAGTGTTATGTTCACGTGTAAGTTTTGTTGGATCATTTTTCTTGTTATAACCGGCGACTATTTGAACCCCCTATGTCCACTACAGCTATCCAATTATAAGACACGTGGTGTCGCCGAGGATCCAGTAACATTTTCTATATAAATAAATTGCATTATTCTGTGCATTTCGGGGTGCAATAGTTTTGCAAAAAAAGTTTATTAAATTGTGTGGTGATATTTTAATAGATTTTCTAAGCTCGAGATAGGGCAGAATGAGTTTCAAAATTAATTTTGTATGCAATTCTAAAGCTCGGTCGGGAGTGTTTCACCTAATTATTAATAGGTTCCAACTGAAGATTTTGTAATTGAACAATTAGAATTTAAACATATCATTAATAATTAAATGAGTCTCCTTTAAAGTTCTAGAATATGGTTTATATAGTGTAATGGAACATAGTATAATATTGCCGAGAAAGAATGACGAAAGTAAGAATGACTAAATGTAGGACTTTCGACGAATTGAAATTAATTAGATTGATTAAATTGAAATTTTTAATCCATCAAATTTTTGTATGTCGCAAACTCGCAATAGAAAGTCTCATCATTTTTAGGTGGAAGACATTGTACATATAAATTAAGAGACAGTCAACTTTCATAAAACTAAATTTAAGCTTTGAAAGCAAAATATTTCCTTTCCTATGTCCTCCATATATAAAATATTTAAATTATGATAATAATAATTTTCCAATGGAAAATTGAGCCAAATGAGCAGAAATCACTAAATAATATTTCATGTCATCGTCCGTAAACAATCCTGTCTTGAGGTTAAGCTAAATAACATCAATTTAGAATCTAGATAGTAGATTGACATGGAAACAAGAAACATATCGGAACAAAACACCATGGTAATATATTTTTGCTTTAAATAAATACTTAAAATTTCAAGTCTTTTTGATTTACCATTTATTTATCGAGTACAATAAATTAAGGTTCCATGCTGGAACTAAGGAATCGAAAATAATTAGAAATGTGTAAATTTGAACGCTTTATTTGTTGGTGATGTTCGTTCTTAAATATTACATTATACTTTCGATTAAGTGCCCCACTTGGCACAACATGAAGCTGTGCCCCTGCCACCAATAATGGAAATAATACTCGCAGTTACTGCAACCACGCAATCCATAAATGATTTTGTACGCTTTAAGAAATTTCCCAACTCGAAAACGCTCCGTTCCAAACAATAATTTTAGAGCGTACAATTGGTGCAGCGGAAGCTTCTTGTGATTTTGGTCCAATATCAAAACCTAATGGACCTGCTGGTATACCACCTTCGAAGATAGCAGCTCCTGCGAAATAGTGAAAATAATCATCTCATTAACAGTATCCAAAAGATCATCGATGAGCTGAATTTTGTCGGCAACTTTATCATCTCCTAAAATAGCAAAAAATGGACGCGGTGGATTATCGAAAGCGCGTTTCAAATTCTTCCCCCATCATTGAACTGTGAGCCCGATGTGCAGTACCAACTACGTCGGCCTACGTCGTGAACTGAAGTTGGTCTTTGAGACTTGTATTAAACAAAACTATTTCTGCTTTCAACAAACAATCCTTATTTTCGTCATATAATCTTTTGGTATAGATATGTTGATGACATACTTTGTCTATGGAATGGAACTGATAGACTGTTAAACTCATTCCTTACTTGGTTAAATTCTCAGTATCCCACCATTGATTTTACGTTGGAAAGGGAAGAAAATAAATGTATTAGTTTTCTAGATATAACAATAACCAGGATTAATTCTTCCTTAGACTTCAAAATTTATCGGAAACCTACGTATACAGACGCTATTATCCCTAGTTCTTCAAACCATCCCCATAATATTAAAATATCAGCTTTCCACTCACTTATAGATAGACTAATAAACATCCCTTTGACAAATTCAAATTACGACATAGAGCTTAATATAATTCTACAAATAGCAACGAATAACGGATATGCAACTAAGACTATATTAAAGTTATTAAATAAAAAGCTAAAGCGCAAAGCTCTAACGGGTATTTATCCACCGGATAATCCAACGCAGGAAAATTGGCGTCGCTTAGAGTATATAGGAAAAACTAGCCAACGGATTAGCAACATCGTGTCCGATTATACCAATATTAGTTTTGCTTTTTAAAATAATAACACAATAAAGAAAATGGTTTTTAACAATAAACCTAGAGTTGATCGCCTTTCCAAGTCTGGTGTTTATAGGATTAATTGCAATGATTGTAGTTTCTCATATATTGGACAGACTGGGCGCAATTTTGGAGTTAGAGCTAAAGAACATTTATCTGGTTGCAATCAATCAACGTTCCATAATCATTTAACTTTAGAAAATCATACAGCTAGCTTAAACAATTTAGACATATTACATATACAACCTAAAAGCAAACGGTTAGATACCTTAGAATCTCACGAAATTCGAAAATCCATATTCCTTAACCAAGATATCCTTAACGAACAGAGAGAAATACGTTTCTCACCAATTACAGATCCCGCCATGTTTTATTCTCACGCTCTTAATAATATGACTAATACGTCGGGTAATTAAATGCACTTCAATATACCTTGAATTTTGTTACTCAACCGATAACTAATCGCTTACCTGCTATTCCACCCCCCTTTTTTATTTGTAATTTTTCCGTGTAAACAACAGATGGTTGCAACGATCAATAGATTAATTTTTATTGCCTATTTTTTGTCCCTCCTTCTTTGATTTTATTTTGCTTATTTCTACTATATATAATTAAATTTTTATTTTTACCAATCAGTAGATACTCCTGATGATGACCTAACAAGTCGAAATTAATCGAGTAATTTTTTAAACATTTTGAAAAAAAAAAAAAAAAAAAGTTTTGTGCGAAACAATAAACAAGTGTTTTAATGTGTTTATTAAGTGTTAATGTGTTTCGCCAAGTACCAACAGCGCATAGTATTAAAAGTATTTACATGTGACATTTACATTTTTACATTTTTAACGTTTTATATATTAACATTAATTTATAGTCGCGCTATAATCAACTAAAGCCAAATTTAAAATGATTTATTTTGACATTTATTTGAAGTTAAGAGATGCGAATCGAACACCCAATTCACTTCAGTAGCTCAATTAAGTGAATAGTATCCAATTATCTGAATAGTAACTCAATTGCAATTCTCTTTATTCAGGACTGGGAATTTGCACACAGCGAGTTGCTTTTTTGAGTGGCTTGTAGCTAAAAGCGAGTAAAATGGACTATGCGAGTAGACACTCGCACTCGCTTTTATTTCCGACCATGTATATTGCATAGTGAGAAGAAAGGCGACAAGATTTTTAAGTTATATTTTCATACTCGTATCGTACTAAACGTCAAAAATTAAAGTATAAAGTTTGTTTGAATTGGATGTCGGTAAGATAATAAAGGGTGGTTAAATTTTAACCACCCTTTATTATCCGCCGACGTTGAATGTGAACCACACCTAAACGTCAAGTTTTTTTCTGCATTTAATTTGACATTTCTCAATTTCAGACTAACTCTATTTAAACCATGGAAAGATACACAATCGAGCAACGCGTTAAAGTTATTCAGGCATATTATGAAAATGGGCGTTCAAATCAAAAGAAAATCATCTTCAGTGATGAGGCACATTTTCACCTCAGTGGATTCGTCAATAAGCAGAATTGCCGCATTTGGGCGAATCATAATCCAAGAGTGATTGTCGAAAAACCAATGCACCCACAAAGAGTGATGTTTGGTGCGGTTTATGGGCTGGCGGCATCTTCGGGCCGTATTTTTTCCAAAATGAGGCCGGTCAGGCAGTTACTGTGAATGGTGTTCGCTATCGTGAGATGATAACGAACTTTTTATGGCTCGAATTGGAAGATATGGATGTAGACGATATGTGGTTTCAACAGGACGGTGCCACTTGCCACACAGCTAACGAAACAATGGCTCTTTTGCGAGACAAATTCAATGGCCATGTTACCTCACGTGGTGGCGATGTCAATTGGCCGCCAAGATCATGTGATTTGACACCGTTGGACTTCTTTCTTTGGGGTTATTTGAAAGAAAAGGTGTACGTCGATAAGCCAGCAACAATTCAAGAGCTGAAGGATGAGATAATTCGGCACATTAACGGCATAGAACCTCAATTATGCCGAAGCGTCATCGAAAATTTGGACCATCGGGTGGAGGTGTGCCGCCGAGGTCGCGGCGGCCATTTGGCCGATATTTTGTTCCATACATAATTGAACCATACCATATTATCATAATAAAAAGAATTGACAATAATTTCCTAAATAATTTGTGTTTTATTCAAAATCAACATCGGCCCTTAAAATTTAACCGCCTTTTGCATACTGCCTATATATACCATATAAATAATATAATACTGTGGGCAAAAAATAGTAAGACATTGTTCATAATTTTAAAATTCTTTATTTATTTCTCCAAATCTATTTCGTCCCCCTCAAAGTAATCCTCCCCGGCCTCAATACACTTGTGCCAACGTTTTTTCCAATCCTCGAAACAGTTGTTAATGTCAATTTCCGGAATAGCCTCCAATGCGCGTAGCGATTCACGTTTAATGTCTTCAATTGACTCAAAACGATTTCCCCGGAGCGGTCGTTTGAGTTTGCTGAACAGCCAGAAGTCACACGGAGCTACTAAATCAGGCGAATACGGTGGTTGCGGAACGATATGGGTGGAATTTTTGGCGAAAAAATCACGTAAAACCAATGCTGTATGAGAAGATGCATTATCGTGGTGCAAAAACCAAGAGTTGTCGACCCATAATTCCGGCCTCTTTTACGAATAGCTTCGCGCAAACGATGCATAACACTCAAATAGTATTCCTTGTTGACAGTTTGGCCGGTCGGAAGGAATTCGGAGTGCACCACACCTCGATAATTGAAGAAAACTGTCAACATCACCTTGATTTTTGACTTGCTTTCATGTGGTTTATTCGGCTTCGGCTCTCCTTTGGCACGATATACGGCCGATTAATCGTCTGTTTCCGGGTCGTAAGCATAGATCCAAGACTCATCGCCAGTTATAATACGTTTCATGACATCCTGGTAGTCGGAAAGCATTGTTTCACAGACGTCAACGAGACGCTGTTTTTCCAAAAATTGAGTGATTTTGGAACCAATCGTGCTTTCACTATTCTTAGGCCCAAATGATCTTTCTTTCTTTGGTTTTCACTGACCTTTTCGATATTTCAATGATGCCAGTAAGGTCTCTGACTGTAAATCGTCGATTCTCGAGCACCAATTCCTTGATTTTATTAACGAGTTGATCGTCGTCGTCAACACGTTCTCGACCCTCTTTGAACAATTTGTACCAACCAAAAACACTTGCACGCGACATACAATTATCACCGAAGGCTTTTTACAACATTCTGAACGTTTCGGCACCACAAAATTGATTCCGCACACAAAATTTAATGGAACTTCTTTGTTGAATAATTTCACTCATTGTAAAAATCGCCGAATGCATTTTTTGTACTTCAGAAAGACAAGCGTATACTAAACACTAATGATTATTTTGATGTGACATTTGGCACAGATGTCACTGACAGTCATACCAACATAGAAAAAAATATTTCGACAAATGGTTTTCCGCGCGAAATTTAAATTAAAAAGTCTTACTACTTTTTGTCCACAGTATATGTATTTTTATTTATTTTTTATTTTGTCAATTTTATATTTTTCAGTATTTACATACATATTTTCGCCATGGAACGAATAACAAAGAGACAAAAAGCCATGTTGATACATTTAACTGAACAATTAGAATTTAATAAAATAAAATATCCCTCAATACTTGTTACTGGATGGCACAAAGCCAAGCCGCAGATTCTATCTAAATATGCAGAGGCCTCTATCACGGTGATTTTGCGAACTAGATCTCAGGGTTTTGGGTCGTGGGGAAGTTGAGGCTTGCATATTCCTGGCCTACACCGTGGAACAGATTACAAAAATAAAAAAACAAACTGAAAACTGAATCTAAATTGACACCAGAATTATGTCGGCCGAAGTTTGAAGGAAAAAAGATAAATATAATAATAACCGGGTGTGCCCACCCAGGAACGACCGGATCTTCCCGGATGAAAAGTACAATGTCTGCTGACGAGAACCCCGAATGACCCATTCACCCCTAGAGCTCGATGCTCAGCCACAACGAAGCAGCATAAGAGGGTAGAGACGTCTTCCCAACAAACAGAGCCTCTCTTCATCCGGAGAGACCTGTAGGTAATCTCTCACATTACACACTTCGACAATTGGAGACCGTCTAGATTTTACTCGTTCCCGAATGGACGATACATACGCTGGACTCGCTACTCCGACCCTGTGGATGTCCCGCCAAGGGGATGAATGGGAGTGACAAGCCTAGCCTACAACTATGAACCGACACAAAATGAGGCCCCCCTCCCATCATAACAAAACGAAAACAATTTAATAATTCATTTTATTTTTTAAACTTATTTTTTTTATTTAAGCGTAATAATAATAAAAAAACAAAATGGGTAAAAATAATGTTAAAACGGTACACAACTAAAAATAAAATGAACATAAATCCGAATGCTGGGAAACGCCGAGCGGTTTTTTTTATTATAAAAAGAAACAAAATGGACGGAGAAAGAAAGAAGAAAAGAAATAAATAAAAAAAATAAAAAATTAAAAATCAATCAAAATAATAACGCGGAACGTGAAGAATATTGAGATGAAACCGAGTTGTACCCAAAGGGCGTGCCAAGCAACCGCTGTGGCACGCGATCACAAACAAAATTTAAGAAAATTGAAAAATATATAAAAATTTTAAAAATAAGAAAAATTTAAAAATTTATAAGAAAAAATTATTGAAAATAAAATTTTAAAATTAACAAAAATTGAAAAAACTTTTTTTAAATTAACGTTCAAATAAAATAAATAAAATAATAAAAATTATACCTTGTGACCTCCTACGATTGTGGCGTCCTCCCGCCGTTAAATAAATTCGCCTCGATTAGGCCGTCCCGCCGTTAACAAAAAAAATAATGCGTATGACCTTGGTAATCGCAAAATGTTGGGCGTATTCCCGCCGTTATAAATATTATGCCTCGATAGGCCGCCTTACTGTTGGGCGTCTTTGCCCGTTAACCAAAAAAATGCGGATGACCTTGAGTACGTAAGGAGGCGCTTGAGCCAGACAGTCTTCCGACAATGACGTCACAACCTGCTGACTTGGCGCTACATGACTGTTAACATTTACGTCACAACTTGCTGACAATGACGTAGTTGGCTCCAAACAACTCGCCCCATGTTAAAATGTGCCTCTGCTTGCACTTACCCTGTGTACAGCATGCTGAATGCTTGTGTCTCCGCCCTTGTACAGCACATGCTAAAATGTGTCTCCGCTAAAGCATTACTTTCCTGCCCTGTGTACAACATACTTGTGTCTTGTTCCCCGCCGTGGTGTACATCACATGCTGAAATTGTGTCTCTGCTAAAATCTTACTCCGCCTGGCAGTGGGACGTGCGATACGCAGAGAAAGAGGGAAAACGTTACAATCAATACTTACCATTGTTTATGCTTCCATGGTGGTTGATTCTATGACGCGCTGCGATATCAGTATAAATAAACTTTTTTGTTTTGTAACGTAACGATCAGCGAAACGGTTTTAACATTTATCTAGCCGATCAAATTACAACAACAAAATATAAAATTATTCTATACAAATTATTTGAAGATGACCTACGCAAATTATTCGACACTAAAACAAGTTTTGTAAGCTTGGATTACCATAATGCCTAGTAAATAATTTAAACTTCCTCAGTGAGTAAAACACATTTCAAATCATTTAGTGTAGAATATAAGTTCATTGGTAACATAACAATCAATAAAAAAATGTGATCGCGACAAGGTACAGCACTAGACTATCTGAAACGAGTGATCGTTACTCGTCCAGTCGAACTACTAAAGAAAATTGTATTACATGCACATGCCTTTATCGAAAAACTGATTTTCAAACGTATTAAACTGCATTTACTCTCTTTACCATCATATTGTTTCATCTTATACTCTCTTTGAATAATAAGAAAATGAAATGTGATGAGACAAACATTTGATTCGCCGCTTATGTGTATATGTAAACGAGTAACTTGTTGTAATCGAATTCTGCATACTATCATCGAAATTATATAAAATCATGTTTGATCTTGTTCATTCTTTAGGTTTCACGTTTGAAACGTGATTTTATGTATACAAACTGCAACAAACGACCTTTACTCCGTATAAAATGAAATGTGACAAAACAAACACTTAACTCTTACAAATGTGATAAATTTTATACAAGTTAACGCGATACGAAATGGTCAAATTGTCAATGTCGACAAAAATTTTCTTTTACAGTTTTTATTGTTGTAATCGCATTTCACTCATACTCGTTACAATTAATTAAAGTCATGATCAATGATGATTATTATTCATGGTTTAATCTCAACATGAGCAAAAATTGAAGTACAATGTTATTTTAGGACGTCACTTAACATGCATATGTTATAAACTATGAGGCATTTCATAACGATGAACGCAAAATTTGTACGGGTAAAATTAGATTTTTTTATTTGTATACGAGTCAAATTACTGTATTTCATTCTTCTTCTTATTTTATTATTATTATATTCTTGTTAGATGACCAGCGGAAAATCACAAATAAATATTCAATTTTATCTAAATTGATAATTTATACACCTAAATTAACTACATTGTTTAATGCGTATGTACATGTTCCTATCAATTCCTTATTAAGAATTTTAGTGAGTAATATTTATTTATAATGTAATGATATCTTGCTATGTAAAACGTAATGCAAATGAATATATGAAAAGATAAATGATGTACCTAATTAATAAAAATGTGCATAAAGCACAGAATTAAAAATTCTTCATAAAAAACATAAAGCTTAATAAAACAGCTATAAATACACATGATATAGCCCTGCATACTCATTATATATCAGCACTCTTGATAGAGTAGTCGACATCTTTAACCTTATTTAACCATCTTTAACCCTTTAGCATTATAAATATTTACGCGCCCAAGTGAAAATATCAATGAATAAAAATAATAATTGAGTATAAAATAAATAAACACAGCTATAAATAGAAGGTTCTACTTAAAAACAGTTTGGCGATAGTGTTTTACAACTAACAAATTAAAAGTTTAAACAAAAAGGTAAGAAATTGATAGATTGTGATTCTTATATAACATAATTCCAATTCATAATATCCTCGTGAATTAAAAATTTAAAAAGTTCAACGTTCCTCAAAATGTCAAGGTTTTTAATCACAAAAGATATTATTTCGAAGGTTAAACGTTTTAACCTAAAAGGGCGGAAGGTAGAATTCAAAATAAATCCAGTGCCTGATAGCTTAGACCCTGTCGAATGGGTCAAAGGAGCTGTAGAAGAAATTTATGCAACTAATTATGCAACTAATTATGCAATTATGCAACTCAAAACATCGAACCATCTGATAAAATTGGTGTTACTTTTTGTGGAGAAAGTTTTAAAGAGCATATTCCCGGCTGGTTACCGTTTACGGAAGCAAGCAAGCTTACAATGAAAGATGTATGGGATCTAATTTCAAAAATTTTTCAAAGTAATTCGCAAAGTAATTCTACAGTATCTTCCATTTTAATTATTTTATATACGTAATGATTTCAAAATTTGAATTATTAAAATATTTTATATATTTTCAGGACTAAGCACTGATACATTCTGCTTCAGTGTAACAACAGTGCGTTTACCGATGGGTTTAGGTAAACACCGAAAATATAATACCTACGAAGAAGAATGCGCCAAACGAAGAGGTATTGTAACAATAAACAACAAAGATAATTTATGTCTCCCGAGGGCTATAGTTGTTGCTATGACAGCTGCGTCAAATGATCCCAGATGATCTTTGACACGTGTTAATCAAACCAGGTTACTATAGAAAAATGTTACCCGATCAGGCTCTATACGACGGTATTTTTGCGTGGGTAAGCTCGGGGTCGTTGGTTGAGTAATGCACAGGCTGATTCGGATCTTTTATAACCGTCAGTTAAAACAGAAGGAAAATGAAAAAAAACCAAATAATCTCTTAACACTCCCAAACAAAATGAATTATGGAGTCAAGTTAAACATTGTACTATATCCCACAAAGTAACCTAATTAGCAAATCATGTTTATATAAAACAAAAAAAAAAATTTGCAGCGAAGAAACAACTAATAAGGAATAAGAATTATTACTAGGAAATTAATTATTAGGAAAAAAAATTAAGTTTTTAAATATCTTATGACATACTTCATTTATTTTAAAATATCAAAAAAAATAAAAAAACATAAAAGAAATACGGTATTATGATGTTCATAATACAAGTCCACCTAAATATAGTAATGAGGAAAAAAAATATACAATTTATCAACACAAATAAAATAAGGAAATAAATTAAGATTTAATTCGGAATATTTAGTTCAGTAAAATGATACCATTGACTAACCAGATATCATATTAAATGAATACGAAATAATTAAAATAAAAACCAAAAAAAAAATCACTTACCAACGGTCACCAAGGTCCCTGCAGAAAGCGCTTTCCGCAAGTTCTTTGATACACCTGTGAATTGTAATAAATATGTTTTATCGCGCACGAATGACACGCAAGGTATCCAATACGTTCCCGAATTACTAAATATTTGGAATAAAATATTTATAAACGAGGTTAAAAAAAAGTAATTTAACTGAATTTTACAATATTAAATTAAATGAAACAAGACGAAAGTACAATTTATAAAAGCAAAATCTTAATAATACAAGCAAAGAAAGAAAGGGGAAAAACTGAATATCACTAAAATTACGTTACCCGTTACCGTTTTACATAAATTTCGTCACCACGTAACGTAAGCGGTTGTCTTAGTGATATAACTATAACTAAAACTTAACTAAATAGTAATATAAAAATTAACTCAAAATTTTTTTATAATTTAATATGTGTTTTTTTTTTTGAAATTTATTAGATTCGAATTTCAGTTTCACTAGTAATTACTCCAACCGTCCACACATGCGCACTTGAATGAATAATACCCCCTCTCCACAATAACTGTTGCGTATAATCGCCTAGGCTCCATACGAAAGAGGTGGTCCTATTTCTCTGTACCAACCACGAGTCGAGTCCGCGGAATGTGATGCAATTTAGATTGCTAAAGGAGGTAATAACCGAAACAAGAGAAAACACAATTAGCCATCAATCAAGATCATCAGAAATTCTTTTTTTTTTTTTTTGTTTTTTTGAAACAAAATTAATTTTGTTTCGGACCATTGCGGTGCCTTTCACCGTTACCAAAAAAACTCGAAGGACAGCCGGTCAGCCGGTTGGCCACCCGATCGTTGCGGGGCCTTTCCTCGATACCAATAATACACGAAAAACACGAGGTTCCGGTTGGCCACTCGTACGTAGCGACCTTGTGCGGTCGGACGTTGCGGGGCCTTTCCCCGATACCAATAATACAAGAAAAACACGAGGGGCCGGTTGGCCACCCGTACGTAGCGACCTTGTGCGGTCGGACGTTGCGGGGCCTTTCCCCGATACCAATAATACAAGAAAAACACGAGGGGCCGGTTGGCCACCACCCGTACGTAGCGACCTTGTGCGGTCGGACGTTGCGGGGCCTTTCCCCGATACCAAAAGAATGGGTTTGGTCACCAAAACCGTTGAATTAACGAGATGGCCTCAATTGGCCAACCGTAAATAATTAAATAATTTGTTGACCGATGGCACACCGATAAACCGTAATATAACGTAGGTTGTTTTCACCAAAACCGTAAACACCGATGCGACCCCACCTTTGCCGATAAAAACGAATCTCGAATATTGCTAATTTTTTTTTTTTTTTCCTAAATGGTAAACTTAACTCATTGGACACGTCACTTTTGATATCCTTAAAAATATCAACCATTGAGGTGATTTGGGTTTTTACTTTTTTTTGTTGACACAACCAATTCCACGCAGCCCTGTATTTTTATTCCACTTATTAAATATACATGTTTTCTACTGTGGAGATCAGCCGCAAGCCTAAGCCAGGCGTTTTATTTTTCACTCAAATCAAAATAGGAAACCAGAATATAATGTTTTGCACTTTTATTTTGACAAAATGGTTCACCAATACAAAATTTTTAATTCAAAAAAAAAAAAAAACTTGAGTACAGAATCACGAAAATTTACAATTCGCTTATTTTAATGCCAAATAAAAAAAAACTCCATTCTTCTCACATCAAAAATCATCACCCTTAATTTTTCCCAAATTACCACGAGA
Organism: Nephrotoma guestfalica; assembly: GCA_963691935.1. NCBI lineage: Eukaryota > Metazoa > Arthropoda > Insecta > Diptera > Tipulidae > Nephrotoma > Nephrotoma guestfalica. The sequence continues at coordinate 158,540,266 of OY829913.1, forward strand.
CCTTTTTTCACAAAAAAAAAAAAACCAAACTCGATCGTTTTCCCCAAACCTCCAACTAGCCTCTCGATTCAAAAAAAACTCTTACGCCCACAAACGACGCGCAAAACATTCCAGAAGAATTGTCTTTCTTCTCTGTCTCTCGTTTACATCAATTCGCATTGATGTAAACGAGAGGCATAAAAAAAAACATTCTTATGAAATGTTTTGCTTTACACACCACTCGATGTACATTGCTCTTCCTCTCTCCCATTTTCGTACAATCACTACCAACCAAACAGAAAGAAACACACAGGAATCCATCCCATAACCGAGTTTAGATATAAAAAAAAACGGGCTAAAGAAACGTTACGTAAACCAACCGATGAGAATCAATTAGGACAAAGAACGCAGTTGCGACAGTACAGTTGTAACAACGTTGACTCAAATTGTGTTCCTTGGTCTGTCGTGATGAAGAGTGGGACACCATATCTACAGATATACTCATTGTAGAAGATCTTACTTACGGTTTTAGCGGTCATTTCTCGGATTGGATAAGCTTCTGGCCAACGGGTAAATCGGTCGACTATCGTTAAAATATAATGATAGCCATTCGATTGGGGCAGTGGACCAACCAGGTTCATGTGGATGTGTTCGAACCTACCATTTGGTAGCTCGAATTTACCAAGCGCTGATTTTGTGTGGCGGTGAACTTTGGACTTTTGGCATGGGATACAAGATTTAGCCCAATTGCTTGTATCAGTATTCATTCTTAGCCAGAAGTATTTCGAAGCTATATGTTTTCGCGTAGCACGGATGCCGGGATGTGATAAACCATGTAGGCTATCGAAGATTGTCCGTCGCATGTTGAGAGGAACGTAGGGTCGATTTTTACCTGTAGAAGTCTCACACCAAATTTGCTGCTTGTCTGGTAAGTCGATCCGTTGCAGGTTTACGCTTGATTTCGGTGTTCGTGCTGAAATCAATTTCTGCAGTTCGTCGTCGCGTTGTTGTTGTTCAAGTAGTTCCTTCGTGTCGAAGGAGAAAACGCTGAGTTCTGTGAGAAGTGTTTCACCAGAACGAGACAAACAGTCGCTCACCACATTGTGTTTACCTTTGATGTGATGAATGTCGGTAGTGAACTGAGCAATGTAATCGAGATGTCGTAATTGCCGGGGACTACGTTCTGATTTTGACGCAATAGCTGTTGTAAGTGGTTTGTGGTCGGTGAAGATAGAAAAATTTCGTCCTTCGACGAAATGGCGAAAGTGTTTGATTGCTAAATACATATCAAGGAGTTCTCTATCGAAAGTAGAGTATTTGATTTCCGCGGGAGAGAGCTTCTTTGAAAAGAACGCTAATGGTTGCCAACATCCTTTGTTGCGTTGTTGTAAGACAGCTCCAATTGCTACATTGGAAGCGTCGGTGCTTATGTTGAACTGCGCGTCGTTCAACGGGTGTGCCAATAGGGTGACAGTGGCAAGAGAGCGCTTGACCTTATCGAAAGATTCTGTGCAATCTTCCGGCCAAGAGAAGTTTCTTCTGTTTTTGCCTTTCTTAAGTAAAGTGGCCAAATGCCTGTGAATGGGCGATAACAGTTCGGCTAAACGTGGTATAAAGCAGTGGTAATAGTTCACAATACCGACGAACTGCTGTATTTGGCGGATTGATGTTGGTTCTGGAAAATTTGAAATGACATCAACTCTGTCTTTCGACGGGAGGATGCCATCTTTCGAAATTGTGTGGCTCAAGAAGTCGAGTGACTTCACGCCGAAAATGCATTTCGAAGCTTTAATATTAATTCCAAATGCGGAGAGACGTTTAAATACTGACTCGAGATGTTCACTGTGTTCCATCTCGGACCGACTCGCAACGAGGATATCGTCGATGTAAGAGTAGACGAAGTCCAGCCCTTTTAACACTTCGTTAAGGAATCGCTGGAATGTCTGGGCTGAGTTACGAAGTCCATATGGCATTCGGGCAAACTCAAACAACCCACAAGGAGTAGTAATCGCGGTTTTGTGAATATCCTCGAGAGCCACGGGGATTTGATGATATGCCCTAACCAAATCTATTTTCGAGAAAATAATGGCGCCGGCGAGTTTCAACGAGAAACTGTGGATGTGGGGGATAGGAAATCTATCTGGGACAGTGACAGTGTTTAACTGTCGATAGTCTCCACAAGGGCGCCAGTCCTTGTCTTTCTTTTGTACCATATGTAATGGTGAGGAGACTGGTGATGATGAGGGGCGGCAAATTCCGATGTCTGTCATAAACTGAAATTCAGTTTTTGCAGCTTTTAGTTTTGTTGCGTCGAGTTGTCGTGGTTTAGCACAAGGTAACCTACCTTGTGTGACGACGTAGTGGACTACGTTATGCCTCACTGGGAGATTGTAATTCGGAGTCTCAGTGAGCGAAGGGTAATTCTTCAAAAGAGCGCCGTAATCGTTATTGACGCTGAAATGTTTTGGAGATGGCGTATCAACTTGGGCGATGATTGCGTTCACAGCGAGGGTAGTAATTGAATCAGAGAGTCTTCTGTTTTTCAAATCGACCACGAGACCATATTTGGACAGGAAGTCAGCACCTATAATAGGCCTGTCTACTGCCGCGATGATGAAGGGATGTGTGAACGAACGCCTGAGACCGAGATTAACCTTCAAAAGTTTTGTGCCGTAAGTGGAAATTGGGGATCCGTTTGCTGCGGTAAGAATCCAAACGGTGTCTTTAGCATGTCGGGGAAACTTGTTTACAGGTATCACAGATACTTCAGCCCCCGAATCGATCAGGAATTGCAGGTTATTTTCGTGATCTTTAATGAAAAGACGGCGAGACGAACCAATCCCACTGTTTGCCATAGAGACAGCAGGATTTAGCGGTTTTCCGAAGACTTAAAATGTTTGGAAGTAGCTTCCCCATGAGGTACCGGTCGGAAACTGCACGGCTTGTTACAGTTGCGTGCGCGTGAGCCGAAACGACGGTGGTAGTAGCAGAGTCCGGGTCGAGATGACGATCTCGACCTTGACCTGTGTCGGTAATTGAAACTCTGTCTGTTGTTTGGCGATCTTCCACGTGAACCAATGTTCATATTGGCCAGTGTTCGCTGTAGTTCGGCCAATTGTTGTTGCGTCTTGTCCAGTTGTCTCTGCATTGAAGCAAGGGCTGATTCACCGTCAGCAGTTGCCTTGCTTGTGGATGGCTGGTTGACAGCAGCAATTGGTTTGTGTGCTCTGGATTGAGCGTAAATCCAGATATTGTCGGCGACCGGTAGGATTTCCTCGATGTCGTTCTTGATATCCCGCGCCATTATCGCTCGTAAGTCATCTGGCAAACGTTTTAGCCAGAGGTTTTTGAGTAAATCGTTGTTTACTAGTTTTGAATCGCCTGCTTTTTGTTCAAGCAGACGATAAAAGTGGGACGGTTTAAGGTCTCCCATTTGTTGGAAACCGGAGAGCAACTCGTCAAGTCGTTGCTCCTCGCTGATAGTGTAGCGCTTGGTTAACGCGGATTTCAGTCGCTTGTACTTCGTGCCTGGCTGCGGGTTTCTAAAAATGTCCGTTATAAATTGTACTGTCTCTTGTGGTATCGCGCCGAGAGTATAGGCGAACTGTTCATCGTCGTCGACGATACGGTGGATTCCGAACTGGTGTTCGACGAGGATGAACCAAGCTGCCGGTTGATCGTTCCAGAAGGGGGGTATTTTGGGTGGCATCTTATATAATTTGGTCGACGCCTGCGATGCTGATGTACCAGCGTTCTTGTCGCTTTCATCTTCTGATGATGACACGGCTTTCTGTTGTTTCGGTGGCATTTTTTTTCAAATTATTTCTCTTTTTCACTTCACTCGCGATAAACGACGGCCTAGCAGAAATATTTATTTTATAACCTTGTCTACTTAATTGTAGACTCAAAAAAAATATTCGGTCGCGGAGAAGCTGAATATAATTATTTTTCCACTATAGGGTAATGCGTACTATGAAAATGGGCAGATCGATTGAGAAAAAAAAATTACAACGAACGAGCGAATTTGCGAGAAACGAAAAAGAAATATTTATAAAATCAACGTCTTAATCGAGCGGAAATATTGAGACGAACAATCGTACACTTACAATAAGCTTAATTTTAAATGTACTATTTGCAAAAAATATGTAAATTCAAATTGTTTGATTAAAAAAAATTTAAAAAAATAAATGTACATGACATATCAAAAAAAAATTCTTAATGCCTTGATCGAGTTTCGAACTCTCGAATTTAATATTTGTAGCCATCAACGCTAACCGTTGGGCTATATTGTGTATATAAAATGTGTATATAATGTATATATATATTGTAACGACACCGGGGTTGTGAATGCCGTTGCCAAAAGCGTAAAATATCGAAATATTTTTTCTTCAAACGGTGGAGTCGAAGGTGATCCGCCGAGTGTACAGACTCCTTTTGGTTTGCCGCTAGCTCATCGGTAAAGGGTCCTTGGTCGTGGGTGTTACACCCGGGAGATGTTTCAGATCACCTTGAATGTAAATCCGTTACGAAAAGTAAAGAAGAAATAAACGTGAAAGGAACACTCCGACACTCCCAACCACTTACCTCACACGAATCATCCCATACTGTAGTCACTCTCCACTCACTCGCTCATAATGCTTATATAAATCCGGATCATTTTTTTGTACAAGATATTTATTAACAAAATTTAATGGAGTTAATTGGAAATTATTTCATATAGATTAATTCATATAAATTAAATTCGTACAAAGAAAAAAAAATTAAAGTCAAATTTAATTTAACAATCAAATTAGCAGTTTATCCTTGAATTAATTTGAAAAATCTTCTATTCAAATAAACAAAATATCAACCTAGCATTTGGCTTGTAAATTGAATTATCTTGAGTAAACAAAAATATATAGATATATGTATATACCAAACCGATGTTACCTGGAATCCTCGAACGTAGAAAAGCGCTTTCCTGCATCCGGGAGCACGGCACATGAAACCGAAACGGTATCTAGACGCTAAAAGATAACAAAAAAAAACACAAGAATTAATTAATTTACGAGTGCAGCTAGTTGATATCAGCGAAAACTAAAATTGAACAAATTAAATTTAATTTAAACAGGAAATAAGATTTACAACAACAAATCCAAAACAATAAAAGAAGAAAATTCTTTAAATCAAAAAAAAAAGAAATATTAAGAAATAATAATTAAAAATAAAAGAAAAGATACGAAAACTCAAGTTTATCCCAAAACTCGTCCGGGAAATTGCCGTTGTCCGCTCGGTGTCATTTCCTGTAGTGGCACGTCCTTGCCCTTGACATTGCTAACCGCTCGATCTGCAAAATCGTGTTGGATGTTGGATAGAGTATTGTCGCCGAAAATCTTCCACTTCGACAAAAATCGAGTCGTTAGAATTAACGCCTGCTAATCGGTTGCCGTAATATGACTCCGCCCAATACGCCCGTTGCTCAGGTTAATTTACAAGGCCATTCGTGGATAAACCTAAGGCCGGATTTCTTTCTGCTTCTACGGATATTACGGTACAATGGCTCGCGATTTGGAATCCCGTAACTCGGTAACAGTCACTGCCCTCAGGGGATCACACCACTTTGCGATATAACACAGATAATTCACGGTTATCACATCACACCACCTGGCTTCACTGGATACGCACGCCAACGCCTCTCGTGAAATTTTCACGCGTGGTTCACACCCTTTGCAACTTTCTCGTCGAGCTGCACAGTTCGTGTGTAACAGTCGCAGTGTTACTTTATAAAAGCGCGCACGGAATACACAAAATTGTTATGTTTAGAACCCACTAATATCACACACGGTGTGCACAATGTGTAATTTAACTGGTTTATTATGTGCCACAATTTACCACGAAGCACAATTACACGGTGGAAACCCTGACTTGGTTTCCCAAAATCCAAAAACTCGCACTTCAGAAAAAAGTATGTGCACAATCACTTATACTTGATTTAATATTTATACACATGGAATTTCATCTACTTGATTCTAGTCCATGCAAAAGATTACCATCGAATGAATAACAAAAAACCGTCTCTCGATTTTTTTTTTTGTGTTTTCTACATACCGTCAACATCAACCCAAAAAAAAATCCAGTACCTCTATGCCGTACGAACACAAAAATAAAATCCGCTAGAATATGGTGCATACGCCAATATTGCAAGTCATTAATAATAATAGCAAAACGCCGAAAGTATACTATGCTAACAACATGCAAACATCGCAGGAGTAACAATGATTTAAATGGTATAATTAGTTGTTTGCAACATCGTTTAGGCGTAATAGTACTGCTTTACAGTATGCCACTAAAGTTGAACGTAAGCGATGCGTAAATGGAACGCCCGTTACAATATTTATATAATATCGTAATATTTATATAGTTGTGATATAATATGTAATATGTTGTCATATTTTTGTAATTTATTTATGTATAAAAAATTTTTTTAAGAGTTAATTAAAAAATATTTTAGAAATATGTTTTTAAAAAAAATGTTAAGTAAAAAAAATGTTTAATAAATGTTGGTTTGTATAATATTTACTCGTGTGAATATGTATATCCATTAGGCGTCCTTGTTGATGTAGCCGTTGTGTAATTGTAAGTGTGGCTTTTTTTTTCGCTGATGTGTTGTTCCGTTGATCTGCTGACTGTTGTTCCGTTTGTTTGATTTTGTTGTGCTGTTTTTCGCAAACAACTGTTGTTGCCAGCTCCCTGGCTCCCTCGATGGGCGCGATCGCCCTTTGCGGGGGGGGGGGGGGGGGCAACTGGCCCAAAATTTTTATGTTATATGTATGTTTATGTTTTGTGTTTGGTTTCCATTTAAAAAAAACTCGTGTTTAATGGATTGACCGGGTATCGAACTTCTGATACCGTGAGCACTGATGCACATACACAGCGCGCACTAACTTACTGCACTATCCACGATTAGATTTTTTATTGTCGTGTTTTCTTTTTAGGTATTCACTGTTTTTTTGTAATTTTATAATTTTAGTCGCGCACTTGGCGTTTATGTGCGCCTGTTATTTTATTTGTTAGGATTTTCGTTGTACGCGTTTTTTTTAATGTTGCACTATTTAACAATGTTTATAGTTTTATTATAGTGGTAATTCATTGATTAATTGCACTTTTATTAGGTATATCGTAATAAAAAAACATGTGTTCATGCGCGAAATTAAATAACGGTCGAACCGTTTTATTTTACCGTTATTCGCGCGTCGGGGTCACCAGATATAGCGGGTTATGAGGTTTTTCTTAATAAGGATTAATAACACTCACTATATTTATTATATAAAATTTTATTTTATTATTTATTTATTTATTAAAACTATTATTTTTCTTACACATGTTGTTCACCAAGATGGTTGATGTGTGAACGACTGTTCGGCACTTTCACTTTTTACTTTTACCCGCGTTTGTGTGTGAGACCGTGTCTCTTCAACTTCAAAACCCGACTGTCCTTTTTTCGTGTGAATGTTTTTAATTTTCGATATTTATCGATTATCGATAAATATCGAGATTCGAGTATGTAGGTGGCGAAATAGCTCTATTCAGAAAAACGAGCTATGCCTCGTAATTAAGCGGCGCGGAGTATAAATAGTTTTGCTACGAGGAGTGCCACGAAGTGAAAAGGATTTTTACTTTTTGAGCCGCTACAGTACAATAGATAAGCCACAGGCATTCCAAAAGTCGATGCCCAAATATAAGGGTTGCTGTAAGTTTGGAACGATTAGTAATTTCATGAGTTTTGTTTCACCATTAAATGACATAAACTTAGCATTTATATATCCAAAAACTCTCTGACATTCACCACTCGCGGTAGATATAGAAGTAGGTAGGCGATGCAGTGTGATATCTGGATTATTTAAGAGTTTTCCCGATCCCGCCCTTAATACGCTAACGCTAGCTCCACTATCGAGTAACCTCTGATAATGACAACCATCAATTAGAACATCTGCGTAGAGTCGTTTATCTTTGGAATCATTTGAGATCATTGAATCTAAGATATTGGAACGAAACCGTCGGATTGTATCCCAATAAAGACGTGTACGTAGCTTTTGCTTTGAAGAATATTGAATTTTGTGTAATTTAGATGCATTACTACAACAAAGATGAAGATCATCGGCTAACACAGTTTTATGATCTTGTTTAGGACAAAGATCTACCGTTTGAATGGCAATCGGCTTAGTACCTACGGAGCATTGAGTGACGAAAGATGGATAAGTATAAGATGAGCTATTGGAATCAACAGAAGAATTATTATGGATCATGGTTTCATTAATGTTGTGAGTAGTATCTAAAAATGTCGCGGAATGGAATGAATCGTTAGAATCTAACGATTCACATTCCCATGGTACTGATGGAGTTGGTTCCCTTCCTGGTCGATGTTGCACATATTGTCGGTTTTCTGAGACTTCATTATTTGATTTTGGGTACTCAAATTCCCAGAATGCATCGGCACCCACAAAGCGTTTCCCGAACATTTCGGACAATTCTTTGCGATAACTTCCTTATAACCACATTTAAAACAAAACCGTTTTAATGGTAAAGGACAATCTTGAAATGTGTGACCTATGTTATCACAATTATAACAAATGAACATATTATTATGTTTTACATTGTCAAATGCACACTGGAACGTGACTCGACATCAAGCGTACATATAAAAATTGACAGCTCGGTGTAAAATTTAGTTTTCATTTAATAAATAGTTAATTAAAGTGGTTTTGGGTTTTCATTAAGTTAAAATAGTTTTATAGTGGTGTACAAACAATTTTATAATATTAAAAAGGTGGTGGACGCATATATATATAGTGTTTTAAGTGAATTATTATTTGGTGGCAACAACAACAAGTGTTTGTTTATATTTAAGCGGCGTGTTTTTAGACAGTAAATAAAGTCAGGTGTGGGCAAAAGGAGGGCTTCGGCCCTTGAAAGGGGCGATGTTTGAAAGCCCAAATAGATTCGCACCGTTGAGGATGTTGGGAAATAATACCCAACCCTCCAAAAGGAAAAAGATCGAAGAGATGCGAACAAAGAGATTAGGATTCGGTGGCGGTGCAGATATAATGGATTGCAATGGAGTAAACGAAAAATATCTAATAATCAAGCACGAGCAGGAGGGACAAAACCTGTCAAATTTTTCACCTTTTGGAATACAAAAAGCGCTGGATATGATAACCAAAGGTATCATTAAAACGCAACGTTCAAGAGCTGGAGAACTCTTGGTTCTGACAAAAAATCAGGCAGCGACGGATGCATTATTGAAGGCAACATCTCTGGGACAATTGGCCAAAATAAAAGTGACGGAACACCCCATATTAAACAGTTCCAAAGGTATCATTTTCTGCCACGACCTAAAAAGTTTAACTGAGGAGGAAATCAAAGAAGGGCTTAAGGACCAAGGCGTCATAGAGGTATACAAAATAAAGAAATGGGTGGAAAATAAATTAACGGACACAGCAGCAATTATCCTGACTTTTAATTCACCAGTATTACCGGAATATGTGAGGGCAGGCTTTATACAACTAAGCATTCGATTGTACATTCCAAATCCGTTGAAGTGCACCGAATGCCACAAATTTGGTCACACCAAAAAGAGATGCACAAGTGATCCTAAGTGCTATAAATGTAGTGAAGTAACACCACACAACCAGCCGTGCACTACACTAAAATGCATAAATTGTGGAGAGGCACACACCAGTAACAGTAAGGAATGTCGAGTATATAAACGAGAAGTAGAAATAGTGAAAATTAAAACTGTAGATAGATTAACATTTCCCGAGGCGAAAGCCAAATATTTTCGATTATATGCAAACACCACACCAGCTAACCAGACAACATATGCAGATACACTAAAAACATCCTTTAACCCACCAAACACACCACAAAAGCCGCAAAACAAAGAAAACCAACTAGAACAGACAAAACCACAATCATATCCAAAAACTATTTCAACTTCAAGGCAACAACAGACACAATTAAACCAACCACAACAACAACAGCAACAAAAAGATCAAGTACAACAACAACAAAACTAACAACAGCCGCAACAACTACTAGAAACGAACAAACTACAACAACAAATACAGCAAGTAGAACGACAACAAGAAAGATTACAACAACAACCGTAATCAAATCAACAAACAACTTGTAATACAGCAATGGACATGGAGGCAATAAAAAAAAATGAAGCATGGCTAGCAATGAGACATTCTAATTTAACTCCAAAAGAATTAACACTATGTTACGATTACATGATCGTAACAAGCGCTGTTTAATTTTATTCCCCTCGGTTTGCGTCTTCGCTTTCGAAGTTGTGTAGTGTTTGTACATGTCGTGGTGATGGCGCGAGGGTGAGTAAGAAGAGGAGAGAGAGAACAATGCGCATCGAATGGGTGTGTAAAGCCATAAATAAAAAAGACAAAGATGAATTATGTAGTATAAATCTCTTCATTGACACCAGCGCGCGTGTCTATCCTTTGAACCATAATAAAGATCGTTTTGAGTTTTTGTTGTTGTTCACGTAAAATTGAAGGTCGGCAATTGGTTTTTTTATTCGTAAACACATGTGTCGACGAAGTGACGAAACGAAATAGAGAAATTGTGTTATTGTTTTGTTATGTTGAGAAGGGAATTGAAGGAAGACGAACAAATATGTATAAAAAGATATTTTTGGTGTTTAGATCAATGAATGTAATTTTTTATTTTTTCCTATGAATGTATGTGATATAATAAACTTTTATTTAGGACGTACACACATTCAAAGATTTTTTCTTTTGAAAATGACGTAAAAGTAGAATACATAATGTGTTGTTGTTTCCACAAAATTATTTTTCCTCTCGCCCTTTAAATATTATGAACAGAAAAACAAAATTTTAAATTCCTATTATGTTCTTTATTATTTTAGATTGATCGTGTACTTCAAAATATTCTAATGATAATAAATAGCTGATTCTTAATACGACAAACAAATTATAATATGTAATATACATTAATAATATTAAAAATGCAGGTAGCCCTTTTTAACGATTTAAATATGAACTGGAATACGTCCAAACTAAATAAATCTTCTTAGCGGTTCAACGATTGGATTATGTAACGAAAGTTTAATATCTGTAAATTTCACCCTTAAATTATTGCTCATTACGTTTACTTTGTCGAATGAATGATTTCAACTTGGTGGGTTTAGGTGCGATTACTTCACTTATTCAAGCGATGTTCTGAAATATGGAAATTGTTTACTAATTTTAATTCGAATTGAAAAATCTAATTAGATTGGCAGAATATAGAATCGTTTATTTTTTGTTTTAAGTTGCGGAATAAATTCAAACAAAATTGAACTGGTCATTTCATAACCAAATTTAGTAAATAAATATATTCGGATTATTTAACGATTGTTGTTTAACTTTCTAGAATATCGTCAAACTATTAAATGTAAGGTAATTCGAGGATTTTTTTTAAATTCGAGCAATTAACAGAAGCTTGGGATGAAAATGAGATTTTATTATTTTCCAGTAAAATTCCATAATACGGGTTACTTAGTCTCATGTTCCTAACCTTTATACTATGTATAGCAAACTTTTGTTGAAATTTTTTGTAAACATTACGCATGAACCCCTGCGTCTGTGTTGCGAATCTTATTGATACAAAGTGAATTGATGTCAGAAAACCTTGTACAAAAATGGAGAGGTGAAAATGTTGTGGCCAACACCAGACTTTGTTTGGTACTTGTCTGTTAATTCACTCCAATTATTTTTACATATTTATTTTTTACAGAAATGAATGCAAAATCATTTGTTGTAACATTCAGCAATGGAACAGACAGAAGCATGTTGGATTCGTACATGTGTGAATACATGTGGCGTAAACGTACAACAGTTCGGCAATTGAATGTATTTGATGCGATTCTGGCTGATGCTTTGTTGGCCACCTGTTTAACCTGTGACAATTAGTGTGCAAACAATTAAATATAACACACTTAATGTTGTTTTATATTATAATAAATGATTTTGCATTCATTTCTGTAAAAAATAAAAAAAAATAGTTCGGGTGAATCAACTGTCTGTTAATTAATAATCGTCTGTACCCTTTGTTTTATCACGAATGTATATATCTCGGATCTCGGATACATCCACTTGATTTCTAAAGCGGAAAATTGAAGTTCCCGGACTTTTGGTAAAACTGTCTTGATAATACAAAATTATTATTCCTGGTTAAATTTCAGACAATGAACAAGATCAACTGTTGTTGAAAATTTTATCTTCAAATTTATTTAAATCTTTTAATTCCTTGCTGTTTTTTTGTAAATGTAAATTTTCCAACATCATGCACATGATCATCGAGTCAATGAGACAGATGGCACTGTTGTAATGTCGTGACGATCGCCTAATGATTGACCGGGTTTTAACAGCTGCGTGATTTCAATCCATTTTGGGTTGCAAGTGAAAGTGATGAATAAGTCCGGTTTGCATGTCTTCGGGCTGCTAACATACGTCGCTGTTAAAATGATAAGTCGACCGACATTGTTTGCATTTCTATCTACATTCATGGCATTGCGCAGATGAATGTATTCTTCTGTACGCAATTTTTGCTGATTTAAACGTGTGTATGTCAGACGTTCTGTTTCGATTTTGACATACATACCAACGGTGAACTGATGAAACAATCTGCGCCATTTCCATATGTCATTGTCCTCGTTTCGACGAATCATCAAACGATAGGCATAAAAATTCATCGAGTTGATCTTTTTGTTTGTTTCTCGAATTATAAATGAATAATGAACTTTTGTTAGGAATCGAATTGAGAAACAGTTAACAAAATTGCTACGTTCGGGTTAATGGATTAATCATCTTGATCATAAAGTGATATTCATCCTCTCCTCGTGAAAATATCAGTGGATATTGTAATGCATCATAAGAACGATGGGTTCGCAGATATGGTGAAGCTTATCATTGAAGCGCCTTTTGTGTTCGTCAGCTGGTCTTTTGTCTGCTCTGATCACTATTTTGTGGTCAGCATTCATTGGCGACAACAATGCTCCTGCATCATGGTGAATTTGTCCTTGAACCTGTAAAATTGAAGACAAATTCTTAATTTATGAGCCTCGGAGTTCTACATCTTTAGTGGATTTGACGGTGGAACGTTGTGAATCGGTGATGTGGGTTTGTTTAATGAGTGCTATACCTATATAATCGAAAAAGAATTTACCTTAAAAGTCAAGTTAAAACCTTTATATTCGGCCCATATTCTGCAAAAAATGCTTCGATCGAGGTTCTTGACCAGAAAGCAATGATGCCAGTGGCTCTGGTGGCGATGTTAATTGTAGTAATATGACATTTCCGCTCGCACAACATAATCCGGTGGTTCGTGTCAAAACCTCAAAGCATTGCAATGTTGACAAACAGTGCTCATTATTCCGAAGTCGGCGATACCGATTGTTGGGTCGTATTTGAACGCCAATCGTTCATTTCGAATGTCAAGTTTAGATAAATAAATTTTAATTAAATAATTTAACAGACCAGAATGTTACAACAAATGATTTTGCATTCATTTCTGTAAAAAATAAATAAAAATAATTGGAGTGAATTAGCAGACAAGTACCAAACAAAGTCTGGTATTGGCCACAACATTTTCACATCTCCATTTTTGTACAAGGTTTACTGACATCAATTCACTTTGTATCAATAAGATTCGCAACACAGACGCAGGGGTTCATGCGTAATGTTTACAAAAAATTTCAACAAAAGTTTGCTTTACATAGTATAAAGGTTAGGAACATGAGACTAAGTAACCCGTATTATGGAATTTTACTGGAAAATAATAAAATCTCATTTTCATCCCAAGCTTCTGTTAATTGCTCGAATTTAAAAAAAATCCTCGAATTACCTTACATTTAATAGTTTGACGATATTCTAGAAAGTTAAACAACAATCGTTAAATAATCCGAATATATTCATTTACTAAATTTGGTTATGAAATGACCAGTTCAATTTTGTTTGAATTTATTCCGCAACTTAAAACAAAAAATAAACGATTCTATATTCTGCCAATCTAATTAGATTTTTCAATTCGAATTAAAATTAGTAAACAATTTCCATATTTCAGAACATCGCTTGAATAAGTGAGGTAATCGCACCTAAACCCACCAAGTTGAAATCATTCATTCGACAAAGTACTCGTAATGAGCAATAATTTAAGGGCGAAATTTACAGATATTAAACTTTCGTTACATAATTCAATCGTTGAACCGCTAAGAAGTTTTATTTAATTTGGACGTATTCCAGTTCATATTTAAATCGTTAAAAAGGGCTACTAATGTATATTACATACTATAATTTGTTTGTCATATTAAGAATCAGCTATTTATTATCAATAGAATATTTTGAAGTACACGATCAATGTAAAATAATAAAGAACATAATAGGAATTTAAAATTTCGTTTTTCTGTTCATAATATTTAAAGGGCGAGAGGAAAAATAATTTTGTGGAAACAACACATTATGTATTTTACTTTTACGTCATTTTCAAAAGAAAAAATCTTTGAATGTGTGTACGTCCTAAATAAAAGTTTATTATATCACATACATTCATAGGAAAAAATAAAAAATTACATTCATTGATCTAAACACCAAAAATATCTTTTTATACATATTTGTTCGTCTTCCTTCAATTCCCTTCTCTACATAACAAAACAATAACACAGTTTCTCATAATTTTACTGTTGGTCTATTAAAAAATAAAAAATTGTTCATTCCTTCCTATTTCATAACTTTGTCCTTCAAGTCTTACATAAAAATGTATGAGTAAATTGAAACAACAACGGTACCATGTCACATAATTATTATACATATATATAAATTAAAGAAAATGAGAGAAAGAGATTTTGTTTACTTTATGTTGTTTTGCAGTTGTTGTACTTCACGATCGTAATGTTAGTTCCAAAAAGTAATATACTGGATGCGTCGCTAGCCGCGTTTTGGATTAAATAATTCATTCTTGTTAGGTTATCTTTCTCTCTTTTATTTATGGTAAAGCAAAACATTCCATAAGAATGTTTTTCTTATATGCCTCTCGTTTACATCAATGCGAATTGATGTAAACGAGAGACAGAGAAGAAAGACAATTCTTCTGGAATGTTCTGCGCGTCGTTGTGCGGTGCAAGAATTTTTTTCTTGTTAGTGATTCGGTTTTTGTACTTTTGAGATTCGAGTTGGTTTTTTGATCGATTAGAGTTGTGTGTGGTTTTGAAAATAGAAAAAAAATTGTCAGAAATTCTAGAAAAGCAAAATAGAGAATTTTCGAATGTTTTTGTATTTATATAAATAATAATTATTAATTTAATATAACGAAGTTCAAAATAATCTAATAAATAAATGAGATTTATGCGAATGTTGTGAAGTGTTTTAAATTTAAAAACAAATTTTTTTTTTTGTGTGTTAAACGAGAAAAATCGACATTTTCTTGTGCAAGTTGCTAAATCATATTCCTCATTTTTATATAAAGAAACTAGAAGGTACCGCATCTTTTTAACGGGTGCCACATATTTCATCGGGTGCCGTACATTTTCAACGGGTACCGCATCTTTTTAACGGGTGCCGTATATTTCATCGGGTACCGCATATTTAAACGGGTGCCGTACATTTTCAACGGGTACCGCATCTTTTTAACGGGTGCCGTATATTTCATCGGGTGCCGTATATTTCAACGGGTGCCACATATTTCATCGGGTGCCGTACATTGTTTAACGGGTGTCACATATTTCATCGGGTGCCGTATATTTCAACGGGTGCCACATATATTTTCATCGGTTGCCGTATATTTCAACGGGTGCCGCATATTTCATCGGGTGCCGTATATTTCAACGGGTGCCACATATATTTTCATCGGTTGCCGTATATTTCATCGGGTGTCGTATATTTCAACGGGTGCCGCATATTTTCAACGGGTGCCGTACAAGGTCAACGGGCGGCCAACCGGCTGTTTTGGTTTTGGTATCGGGGAGAGGCCCCGCAACGGCATTTTTTTTTTTTTGTAAGGTACAATTTTTATTTATATTTTTTTTAATTTTATTTTTTTTGATTTTATTTTTTTTGATTTTTTTTAATTTTATTAATTCTTGTATATTTTTGTAATCGAGCGCCGCATAACGGTCGCGCGCTCGATGTGCATTGTTGCTCTCTCTCTCTCTTTCTCGTTTCTCTCTCTCGTTCTCCCTTTCTGGTGTTTTCTTGTTTTTCCCTTTAAAAATAAAATGAATTGTTAAATTTTTTCGGTGTGGTATGATGGGAGCGGAGACTCCCTCTGTGTCGGCGTAGTGTTAGCGGTCCCTTGATGCCCGCATCCGATTCCGTAACCAGGGCTTGTCCCTGTTTGAATTCGGATGGATGCGCGCACCAAGGCACCTCTATCGTTATTATTATTATTTTATTATTTATTTATGAAAATTCGGTTCGTTCCTCAGGTTCCGGCCGACGAATTTTGGCGGAACTCGGTTTTTATTATTTGCGTTCCCCCTACAATTCTGTATGATCACGGTGTAAGCCAGGAGCCCTGTATGCCTCAAACCCCACGACCTTCGCACTTCTCCGCTGAGAACGTAGCCGGCAAAAATCACCGTGGAGGCCTCTGCAGGTGCTTAGTGATATCTGCAGGTTGGCAGTAGCCAGCCTGTAACAACTATTTGGAAATAACCATGTAAGTATGATTGATGATGAATGAGGGAAGGAGGAGAAAGAACGCATTTGCATTTATAAATGCCCTATCCTTTCTTCATTTCTTTGAATGGTAGAGCGAATGCTGAGATTCAATGAATGCATGAAAATTGGTCAGATAAATATTCGCAGTATATATGCCAATGGCGATATGTTGCGGAATTATCTGACCCATAATGATGTGAATGTGATGATTTTGTGTGAAACTTGGGAGCGGGAGGGTAAGACGTTTCGGGTGAAAGGATACAATTATCTGTCCAGACCGAGAGCTGATGGCTTCGGCGGCGTGGCGATATTGGCACGTGCCAATATCAGCCTGGTCCTTTGTGACATACCGCGCTTCGACCACATTGAAGTCATCGCGGCCAAAACTCGGAATCTGGACAGAAACTTGTTATTTGTTAGTATCTATGCAACTCCAGTGTTGTCTACGTCTGACAGAGAGAGAAGCCAACGAGATTTTCAAATTTTGTTTGAATGGGTGGAAGGCAAAAGTGACGTGATTCTAGCGGGTGATATGAATGCGCATTCGAGAATATGGGGGAGTGAAAGAACTGATGCTAGAGGTAACTGGTTGACCCGCCTCATTCTTGATTCCGATCTCGTAGTCCTGAATGATGGTGGGTAGACTAGAATGCCAAGAGTGGGGTCGACAGCCAGCGCGATAGATTTAACTTTAATATCTAGCGGGCTGGCGGGCCAAGTCACTTGGAATGTCACAGATGAGAATTTGGGTAGTGATCATTATTTGATCACAGCATGCTTAGGTGGTATAAATGTTGACATAGACCGTAAGGTCATTATGAATGGTAAGAAATGGGTCGAACGTATGAATGAGATTCTCACAATGAAAGAAGTAAATGAGGTTAACCAACTTGAGGATGAAATAGAGAGAGCGAATGAAATGTGCACTATAAATATCAGAGGGAATGAATTCAAAGTGAATGGTTGGTGGAACAATGAAATCCAGTATTGGTATGAAAGGAAACGGATAGCATTGAGAGAGTTCAGTAGGTGTATATGTCATGAATGCAGAATAAATTATGGAAGAATGAATGCAAAATTGAAAAAGGCTATCCGTAGAGCGAAAAGAAAAAGTTGGCGGGACTATGTATCAAAAATGACACATAGAACCACAACTAAGGATGTATGGGATAAATTTAATAGAGTGAGAGGATATAGAGCGCAAGGCAGAAATGCAGTGTTAGATGACAGAGAGAATGGAGGTGTCTTTTTACAAATGATTACGAACGTAAGTAACAATTTGAGTGATAGGTATGAAGTTTTGCTACCTGATAATGAAAATGAATTTATGAACGATATGTGTAAGGAGTTTGAATGGGAAGAGTTCCGAGGGGTTTTAGAAACATCCAAATCTACTACCCCCGGAACCATCAGAGTGAGTTATAAAATGATTAGTAGATTAGAATTCGAAGCCAAGGCGACCTTGCTTCGAATTCTCAATCAAGTATGGATGAGTATTCAGATACCGGAAAAATGGAAGGAAAGCAGAGTGGTACCTATTCCTAAAAGGGATCGGGATAGGAATCTGGCAACAAATTACAGGGGAATATGTATGTTGAATGTATTTGTTAAAATTGTGAATGGTATGGTGAAAGGTCGTATAGATAAATTTGTGAATGAGGGAAATTTGTTGCCGGAAACCACCTTTGGGTTTCGTCACAACCACTCTGCTAATGAGTGTGTAGAAAAGTTTGTGTGGGAAGTACAAAAGGAAAATAAGTATGTTGTGGCGGTATTTTTGGATATAGAAAGGGCATATGATTACGTGGTTCCAGGGAAACTTTATCAGATCCTTATGGACTTGGGGTTTCCTTGGAAAATTTGCAAATGGGTGTATGAGTTCATGAATGAGAGAAAGTTAGTTTTATGTGGTAGAGGGTATAGGTTGGAAGGAGCGGTGACTATCGGCCTCCCCCAAGGCAGTAAAATCTCACCGACTCTCTTCAACCTGTATACGAGCTCGATACATAGGTGTAACTCCTCGGGCAAAGTCATTTTGCAATTTGCAGATGACTTTGTCCTGATGGGCAAGGGGAGTACCATCGAGGAGGCCTTGAGTAGGGCTCAAGAATGTGTGAATCAGGTAACCGAATGTTTGAGTGAACTGAATTTGAGAGTAAATTCGAGTAAATGTTGTAGTATGGCTTTTAGAACGAGTCGGATGGTTGATGTGCGAATATATAATGAGAGAATTGAGTGTGTGAAATTGACTAGGTATTTGGGAATCTGGATTGACAGAAGAATAAGTTTCAAAGTGCATATGGAAAAATTGGCCGATAATTGTAAGAGTAGATTGAACGTGATTAAAAGGGTGAGCAAACCGAAATGGGGAGCTCATCCGGGTGTGACTGATATGTTACGAAAGGCGTTAGTGTCAACTAAAATTGCGTATGGAATGAGTATATATGGTGATGGGTCCAAGGTTGGGTTTAAAAAGTTGATGCTTGTGGAGAATGCGTGTGCTAGAGTGGTATTGGGAGCGATCAATTCGACACCAATACACACTCTGTGGTCTGAATTGGGTGATTCGCCTCTTAATTTTAAGAGGGAATGGATCACCGTGCGAGAGACTGTGCGAATGTTAACTAAGGACAATCAATTAGTGAATGAAATGAAAGAGAGATTGCAAAGAGGGACGGTTTACAAAAAAACAACAAGATCGCTGGTAATCTTGGAAAATATTAACATATTCTCCAAGATTCGTCCGGCAAATCCGAAAGTCCCTCCGAGCAATCTAATAGTGCGGTTGAAGTTTGGTGACACAACAAAAGCAATGATGAATGAGTTATCGGTTAAGAGCGAATTTTGCAAAATGCGAATGAATTATGTTGCACATGTGGAAGTGTATACAGATGCTAGTGTAAATGTTGATCGCGTAGGTGTGGGAATTTATATTCCTTCAATGAGGAAAGAGAAAATGGTAAGAGTGCATGACAGTATCTGTATAATGAATGCAGAATTGATAGCGATTATGGAAGGGATCAAGTTGGCAATGACACAAGGGAGAAGGAGAATAGTGTTATTCTCTGACTCCCGGAGTGGGTTGGAATTAATTAGTAAGGGTGGGGGAACTCATGGCAATGTGTATGTGGAAATGCTATATAAGTATCTTCAATCTTATGGGAGGGAGGTCATCCTTCAATGGATACCTTCACACCTACAGATTGAAGGTAATGAAAGAGCCGATATGCTTGCGAAACGGGGTTGTTTGATTGAGGATGTAAACGAATATGAATTCATGGATGCCAGAGACGTACTTCGCATGTTTCAGATGAATCTGTGGAGAAAATGGGAGAGAGAGTTTGTTGAAAAATGTCAGGTGAAAGGTAAGAAGTACTTTGAGTTGGTTAGGTCTCCTTTGAGGCAACCGTTCTTTAAGGTGCTCAAAGGAGATACTAGAATGTTACGAACTATGGAACGAGTGAGATTGAATCATGGAAATTGGAAAGAATGTTTGAAGAAACGCAATTTGGTTGTGTGTGAATTATGTGAAAGCTGTTTGGTTGTGGAGGACATCGAACATTTGATTCTGAAATGTTCTGCATTTAACCAGAGCAGACAAATGGTCGATGTTCTATTGAGTGCAAGTAGTTTGACTGAATTATTACGAATGGGAATGAACGTATATAAGAATATGTATGAATTTATTAGAACAAATCAGATAGAAGTGTGAAAGGGGATCGATGTGTGCTAGGTGAATGACAAGAAATATGAAAATTAAATTATTATTATTATGGTAAAAATTGTAAACATTTAAAAATTGTAAATTTTGAAACGGGCCATATGGCACCAAATTTTTGGAGCTAGTGCCAAATAAATAAAAAAAAAAAAAAAAAAAATACATTGTCAAATGTCACTGACTTTATATTGGCTTTAGGAATATTTAGATGAGCAACCTCGGAAAACGCATCCTTCCCAGGTAGTACCATTTCGGAAGCATTTGATTGTCCTTCATTGATATGGAGTTCATGAATAGATTTTTTTCCTGACACGTGTTCATGTTAATACCCAAGCGCGACCATGTCGTCTCCCACGCGGTTGCGCTCTTAATGAGGGTCTGAACATTATCAAATATTTTATCCGTCAAATTTAAATGAAGCGCTGGATCCATACTCAATCTCAATACATCTATTAGTTCTTCCTCAGAATAAGTCCTCTTACATTGTAATGTAAGACTCCAAACTTCATTATAAAAGTTTAAAAATGTTTCCTTTGGAAGTTGTTTCCGGGATTCCACTAGGCGACGAAGTTCGAATTCGGTCCTTTGATCTTTAAATCGGTTTATCAGATCATTGCGAAATTGTGACCAAGTAGCATTTAGGTTGGATCGACGACAAGTCCAATAGTATCTTAAGGCATTCCCCTTAAGAACAAAACAAATTTCAGTAAATAATAAGTCATCCGATAAATTTAAAGATTTTGCTAATGTTTCAACTTGAAACAAGAATAAGTCAATAGGAACAGAATTAGCATGACCATCATAAGAAATACCCGATCTAGCTAAAGTACGAATATCCGTCATGTATTCCCGTGAATTTGAATTAGCGTCATTATTTCCTCCGTGAGAAGTACTCCGAGGTGTACTCGTTTTATCGTTATAAGCTTGACTCTTCGAGTCCTGGGTGTAAATAAAGACGGGTGGTTCGTCATCGTCATCCGATTCTGAAAGATTACCGGCTTCTTTTACTTCTAGATCTTTAATTTCATTAATGGTAGCTTCTAGATCAGAGTCATCCTTCAAAAGAGATTCAACTTTTGAGAGTAAGATGCGACTAGTATCTAAGAGTTCAATAGCTTGTTTGCCATACGTGGGAGATTTTTGAGCTCTATCCAAACGACCATTCAAATGAATCAGCTTTGTTTGCAACACCCGTAAAACCTGATTATTAATTTCTTCGGACACATCTAATTTTCCCAAGGTAATTTTTAATTCCGAGATTTTAGCAGAACATTTCTTTAACTCGTGTTGCGGCTTTTTCCGAGCAGCTGCATGCATCTTATAAGGACACAGCGAAGGTATATCAACTTCTAATTTTAATGCATTTTCGAGTTGAGAAAGAACCTCAGTGGGATAACCCCTACTATTACGAACGCGACATTCAACGCCTAATTCATCCGAATCTAGTAATTCGAGATCCATAATGCTGGTTTTATAAATAAAAAAATGATTAAATTAAATACGCAAAAAAAAATAGATACTGAACAAAACCAATAAAAAAAACAAAGTTCATAACTTAAATAATAATTTTATAATAATAAAGTAATTTAAAAAAAAAATAATATGTCAAAGAATATACACAATATAATATTTTGGGATATAGACAATTCAACCAGCCTCCTTGCTAATGCACAAAGGGTGTTTGATTATGTGGAACACTAAATAAAAAATTGAAAAAAACTAAAAGAAACAAAGGATTGCAAAATTCACCATTTAATCAATCAAACTATCAAAGATTTACAATCTGGATTGATTAATAAAATGCGAACGGTCGTAATAGAGTTAAATCTTTACAATAACTGAACTTCCTAAAATCAATTAACGAATAAGAATAGGGAGCTCAACTTACTGTAAAATAAATTTTGTTGTTGGTTATAAGTACCAAATCAATACCATGAGGTAGTTGTGTAACGTTATTTCCGATCAACGAGTGATCATAATTAATATATGTAGAATCTACATATATTAATTATGTACATTGTAGATGTACATTACGATTGCTAAATATGGAGATTATAATTTAACTAAGAAAATCATACTTGAAGAATACTCCCTAACCGAACAATACATAAGTAGAAGTATAGTTTATATTGCGACAAGAAAAATTAATTAAGATAAATGATAGAAAAGAAACACAAAAAACGGTTTATAAAACATAACAATTTGATTAGCTCAGGTTTAAACTTGAAACAGTTTGCTGTGGGCAACCAGTTTCACAAATAATATCCCTATTCACATTACCTCCAAGCGGCATTAGCCCGTAGCTCAAAGGGTAGAGGTATGTATGGTCGTGGGGATGGAGGTGTGAATAAGGCCTAGTTTACCGCTATCGTGTAAATGTAGGGAGAAAGACGTCTCGCTCAATCGCGAGGGAGTTAAGGAGGGTGGAGCGTAAGTACCATCACTAGCAGATGGCCCACTTTTTTGACGCAAACCACACAAGATCCGCTGATTTTTCGGCCTTTACCACATTATTATTGGCAAGGTGTCCGATCAATCAAAAAAAAAAAAAAAAATATTGTTAAGTAACGGCGCGGAGCCGCGGGTTAGTAATTAGAAAAGGTGCTTGCCCATGCACCTTGTTACTATACTAGTCAACAGCGGGAATTTCTGGCGAAAAACGCCACATGAGATTCCTTGTTAACTAGTACAGCCTGGACCGGTTGTATGTTAGTTCCTTGCGAGGTTTTTTTTCTCTGTGAATAAAAAAAATTTGGTTGTTTCATACTCACCACGTGATTCCAAAAAAAAAAAAAAAATCCCAAAAAATAAAGAAAAAAACAGATTTTTCTTCAACCTTCTTCTCTTTATTGTTTTTCGATATTAACTCATATATAAATATATATATATATCCAGAAAAAAAAAACTTTACATTAAACTGCCAACCGCCACCGTCCGCCTTCCAAATTCCAATCTTTTACTCAAAAAAATATCAGACTATTTAAATGGTTGAAATCACCTCTAAATAGCCCCCTCCATTTCCGTTAATAATCAAAAAAATTTATTTGATTATTAAGCGGCATGTGTTGGAACATAACAAATCGAAGTTTCGAAATTCACCAGTAATCGCATACATATATTTCGTTGATTAGGCAACATGTGCCAAAAATCAGAAATTTCCATGCGATTACTAGTTGAACGACATTACAATTATATTTACTGCAAACGTGGGAAATTGAGTGCAGTGTACTTACTTATAAGCAATATTTACGGACAACAACCTTCAACGTTGTTGTAATACACACACTGGGTAAACTCATATAAAAATGGTTTATTCAGGTAGATACGTTTATTATGTTATTTGAGTAACATAAACAATTTGTATACATTTAGAAAAATTTAAGGAATATTGTGCAGGTCATGATTAACACTGCAAATATGTATACAATTGTATCGGACAGTTTAGATAGGTTGAAAGTAGTAACGAGATTTTGATTTGTCTAAAGACAATTCGTTACACCATGGGGAAACCCATCCTGAGATTAAAAGAGATCTCATGCTGTTATGGAAAGTAGATAGAGTCGAGAACTGATTGAAAAGCGATCAACGTGGCGGACGCCCCACACCCTGAGTAAGTCTCAGCCGGGCAAACTAATCTAATTTTTATAACCTAAATACAGGATTTCGTTAAATTATCAAGTAACTTTACCTATTTCTTATATTTTAACTATATAACTTATAGTTATAACTTATATTAAAACTTATTATTTATTTATATATTTTATATTCATGTTTTAGCTTAACTAAGATTAACTTTATTCCCTTTTTTTTCCTCTTAATATCTAAGTTATAAACATTAACGTATCTCCATGCATCGTTGAGGTATCTGGTCAGTGACTGTAACGCCTGCGGGGTCGTGTGAAGGTTGGTAGTTGGTTCTCGCTACGTCGTTGCTTAGTAGTGGCTTTCCAGACTCTCCTGATGTTACGGCGCTGCCTCCAACTAATGACTAGTATCCCCCCTATGATGAGCACTATCCCTGAACTTGCATAGTGGTGGAGGTCATGTACATTAACTCGTCGCCAATGTTGTTTTTCGTGTATTGAGTTTACTGCAACGGCCAAATCTTTTCTTAGTACCTCCGGGGTACGAATTATTTTTTTGTCCAACCAAACTTGGCTTACATTGAAACTAGGCAAGAGGTTAATTGTAGCCCTCGTCTCGTAGGTTTGTCTGCCTCTTAACAGGTACTTCTGTCCTCTTACTTGGCAACCTGCATTTAACTGAAGTATACCACTGCCTTGGATTTTTTGGTACTCCGTGGTATTGTTGCATATGACTGTAATTCTTTCGGGTTGTGCATTGGATATCAGCCACTGATTTAGCTGGCTTAGTTGTGTTATTTTAGTCCTCATCGTTGTTGATTCTACTGCGCAATTCTCCCATGCTTGTTCTTCTCTTTGTAATATACGGACCTCGCATGACCTATTATCCACCTGAGCATTAAACAACGCGCGTTGCTGTCTACATAGTTGAACGCCGGACTCCCACTGCGTGCACTCGGCCAACTCTGCAACTGACATCTGATAGTACCATGTCCCCTGTTGATCCAGTAATGTCACGTCTGCGTCCGGTACTATATGTATCATCCTTGCATTGTGCCTCGTTGGTACCATGTAAGCCTTATATATATGGTATATTTCGTGGCCTAATAATGGGACCTTTATCTCGAAGATTATCAGATTTCTGAGAATTCGGGCTCCAAAACGTAAGCTTTTGTATAGCTGAACCCAGTGCTGTTGGTATTCAGGTATTTGGACATCTTTCGGCATCACCGTTTGTACTTTTTGGAGTTGTTCACTCAGTTGTGTCGGAGTAACTAGTTTGGTATTAATATGCTCTTGGTGCAAGTCAGTGATGGCATCCAGTATCCCCTCTTGTATGTCTTTAAAAATGAGGATTTGTGTTGTAATTGTTATCACTGCATCAGTTAGCTCTTCATGACCTTCTGCGGCCTGTATTTTCTTCTGTAGCTGCTTGTATTGCTTGATCACTTCTTCATGCTGTTTCTTCACAAGGTTAGCGGTCATCTCTATTATGCGGGTTTGCTGTTTGGCCATCTCTTCAACTTGAAATATCCCGTTTTGGATATCCGTAATGGCAGCCTCATATCTTATCGCTGTTCGCTGGTCTAAAACCCCGAATACTTCGTTTAATACTGTTCCTACAAACTCGAACGGTGCTCGCCGGGTGCGCTTTTGTGACCGTAATACGTTGTTGCGTTCTCCGATTGTCGCTGAGATAAAGCTCACAGGTTGTAATAGCGCTTCACACTGCTCTGTGTGCTCACTAAACCAAGCAGCACTCGTATTACCAGAAGTTGAACATGCCTGGTGTAGCTGCCCTAGGGTTTTCAGGATATTTTCCCACTCCCTCCAATAGTTCGTGAGATCGTAGTAAAATACCAGTTTCCAATCGTCCTGGGATAATCCTGCTCTTCCTATTTCCTCCATGAATATGCCTGGGTTGTTTGGAAACTCGTTGTACACACTACCACCCAGCGCGATTTCACGAAAACCAACACTACTTCTATTACTACCCTCCATGGATAACCTTTTGTGTATGTCCTCATTATGATTTTCTCCCCTTGTTGTTTGTTGGCTGCATAATGTGGAAAATAATGTTAACTTTGTGTCTTACTCCTATTTTACCTACTACCTAAACTATTTTAATCCTTTTTTTTTAAATTAATTCCTATGATCATTACTCAAAATGTTAATACCTATATATCTTTTGGCCTTAAATAACTCATAAATCACAACTACCTGTAGGTGAGTTGTTCTACTCCTGTTCTTTCTTTTGATTTTATCATTATCATCCACTAAATAGTCTAAATGTTATAATCTACCTAATGGGTTTACAAACAACAGTATTCATATATTATAAATACTATCAAACAAATATTTTTTATTTTTTTTATTTATTTACTTATATATAATTATATAAACATGTTTTGATTGTATCATCCATCGGTCTAATTCATTGTTGTTGAACATTTTTAATCATATTGTAAAAAAAAAAAAATTGTGTACTCTTCATAAAATTTTGAAACGATATTTTACTGGTTTAAAATTTTTTTTTTTTTTTAATTACTTTACTTTATCTCTTTCTTTTATTTTGATACAGCAACAAAATTGAGCCTATCTATTCTTATTATCTAATGAATCAGCTATTTATTGCTTGATTACTGCTCTCTTCCCACTCTCTTGTACTCTTCTTCTCTTCCTACGTTTTTGTTCCTTCTCCAACTCCTTCCTCTTACGCTTAAGGGCATCCAAGTGCTCCGCCCACTTCTTCTGTTGCCAGTGTTCTTTTACTAAGCCCATAATCCTGTAAGTGTCCACAATCTCCTTCTTTACCTTTTCTATTTGTCCACCCCGGCAATTGTAACCAATCTCCGGTGGAAGACACTTGGTAGGGTCCAGAGGCCTTCTTTCTTTATAGGTGTTTACTGATATTCTCCTTCCTTCAATTGGTTTGCTTCTTTCTTTGGGTGACGGATCATCTATTGATTGTGGATCGTTCATGATTATCAGGATTCTATAAATATAAATAGGTAGTAGTAATACTAAGGTGGAATATTCTACAGAATCAGTGGGGTTACTACACTCGAATATCTTTAGCTTGGAAAATTCCGAGTGGGTTGCCATTCCTCGTGACTAGTTCATAGGCTACTGTCCCAACTCGGCGTTGTACTCTGGCAGGTACAAACTTGTTTGCTAGCTTAGCTGTATATTTGGAACTAGCATCGCTCTGGGTAAAATTTCGCACCCAGACCTCTTGTCCAACTGCTAATTCCCTCCTTGCTGATCTCAGGTTGTACCGGGATGCATTCCGCTTGTACGCTTGAACAAGGTGGAATAATACAAGTTCTCGAGCTAACGCTAAACGGTCCTCTTTCTCTTGAACTGAATGGTTCATCAAAGCTCCTCCTCCCAATAACCGCAATAGGGGGTACTGAGAGCCATGTTGAACGAAATGCTGTCCGAAGACCAGATATGCCGGCGAATAAGATGTAGAGGAATGCACTGTGTTGCGCAGTGCACTAGCAATCTGCGGAATATGGAGATCCCAATTCCGGTGATCTTCCTCTAGGTATGCCCTAATGGCAGCTAAGATTGAGCGATTGACGCGCTCTGAAGCATTAACCTGGGGTGAGTAAACTGGAGTAAAAACATGTTTTACTCCGTGTCTATCCAAGAGGCTCTGGAATAGTTTGGACTTGAATTGTTGTCCATTGTCCGTCAAGATGGTCTCTGGCACGGAGAATACAGGGAATATTTCTTCCTCCAGGTATTGTACGACCCTACTGGCCACTGCATTTCGCAGAGGTTTTAATAGCACGAATCGCGAATAGTGATCCAGTATTATTAGCAGGTGGGTGTTACCACTCTTAGCCCTGGGATATGGTCCGGAAGTCAAGATACAACTTCTGGAAAGGACGTTCAAATTCTTTGTATTTGCCCATTTGGGGTCTCAAAGTGGTGTTTGGGGCTTTGGTTTGCTTACTAACCTGACATTGTTGTACATATCTTTGGACGTCTTTTCTAGCGTTGGCCAGTAGAAACTTCTGCGTATGACCTCAATCATCTTAGCCATACCAATGTGGGATGCATTAGGTGGTTCATGCGCTTGACCGAGAATTGTTGGGACTAGGCTGACTGGGAGCCATAGTTTCCAATCTGGAATGTCTGTCTGATGATCGGGGTTCCTACTCGGTAGGTGAATCAAAATTTTCCCGTTTGAGATTTTAATATTTTCTGGTTGGTGGCCTTGAAAACTTTGCAGTAAATCCAAGTATACTGGTCCTGTAAATTCAGCTGACTGTAGGTCTAATCGTAAATTTGCTCCATGCATGGTAAGAGCAGCTACTTCTTCCTCGGGTATTCGAGAAAGAGCGTCCGGCACTACATTTTGTGACCCTTGACGGTACTTGATTTTAAAGTTGTACTCTTGTAGCTTTAGACTCCAACGAGCTAACCGCCCAGACAGATCAGTCTGGTTCATCAGCCATTGCAGACTGGCATGGTCTGTAATAATGACAAATTCATATCCTTCACCATAGGCTCGGAATTTCTTTACGCTACACTGCGGCCAGACATTCCAACTCTGTGATGCTGTAATTTCTTTGTGCTCCATTTAGCTTATGAGAATAGAAAGCGATGGGATGTTCCTCATTTTTACTATCTTTCTGGAATAGGACGCCCCCTACACCTGTTTTTGCATCTACCTGAATAAAGAAAGTACGAGTGTAGTCTGGATGCGTTAACACTGGTGCAGTTGTAAGACATTCCTTTAATTTAACGAATGCCTCTTGTGCCTGCTCATTCCATTGGATAATACCTTTGGATTTTAGGAGCTCGGTGAGTGGGGTCGCTACCTCCGAGAATCTTGGTATAAACTTGCGGTACCACCCACTCATTCCCAGAAATTGCCGAACATGCTTGACAGTTTTAGGAACGGGGAAATCTTGTATTGCCTTAACCTTATCTGGGTCTACCCTAATACAGCCTTCACCGATTATATGGCCCAAATATTTTAAATGGGTCAGGACGAACTTAGATTTTTCAATATTGATAGTTAGATTGGCCAATGTCAGATGTTTTGCTACAACCCTGAGTAACTGCATGTGACCTTCGAAGGTAGGTGAAGTAATGAGGAGATCATCTAGGTAGACGAATACTCTATCATGCAGTTCATGTGGTATTACCTTGTGCATTAGTCTACACATTGTCTGAGCCGCATTGCATAACCCGAACGGCATCACAGTAAACTGATAGAGGGGTCTGCCAGGCACTGTAAAGGCGGTTTTGCATCTTGAAGCTTGTTCTAATGGGATTTGCCAAAATGCATCCTTCAAATCTAAACTGGAAATATATTTAGTGTTTTCCAGGCGACTGAGCAAACCGTCAATTATTGGCAGTGGATATGCCTCTGGCACCGTGACCAAGTTCAGTTTTCGTGCATCTAAACACAACCTAACCTTACCATTGCTCTTGGGAACCACAGTAACTGGTGAACTCCACGAGCTTGAAGATTCCTCAATCACTCCCAATGACAGCATTCGTTCCAATTCTTTATCCATTTCACGTTGCTTAGCAGGGGAAATGGCATAATAACGTTGCTTGATTGGTTTGGCATCACCAGTGTCTATCTCATGCTGCACCAAGTGTGTTTTCCCAAACCTAGCTTTTCAGACGATGGAAATTCTGACTTAATTCTATCTAATTCTTCTAGCTGTGCTGATGTTAACACATGCTGGCTATTGTCTGCATTTACTTTGGGGGCTATACATCACTTATATCACCTGGTAAACTGAGCTCGGATACTGTTATCTGAAGATTGAATGTGGTCCAGAAATCAGTCCCAAGATATAAGCTTTGCTCTAGTGAGGGTGCGATGTAGAGACGCATACTTTTAGTTTGTCCTCCAAAAGTAATCGGTATAGTGACGTATCCGAGTATCGATTCAGGTGTACCACTGGCAGTAAGCACCTGAGTTTTTCGGGGGTAGTATTTTAAACCATGGTCTTGTAGAAATTGTTCGCTTCCTTTACCCAACACACTTATGTTGGCTCCGGAATCGAGAAGACCACGGATATTTTCTCCGTCTAAGGTTATATTGACATATGGGCGATGATCTAACCCTTGATGAATTATTGATGATAATATTTGCTTGCGCCACCATCGTCGCAAACGAAAATATCTTAACACTCGAATTCTTTGTCTGTTGTCTGTTTGGCAAGATATCGAACGGTGAGTATTATTATTTTTAATATTTAAGCTCGGTGCAGCCGATACAATTCGGGGTCCGTATTGCTGGCTGCCTCTTCTGTGACGTTCTTTAGCCTCGGAGGTGTGTTCCGATCTCCAGTTTTCCGTTGGTGGGGTACAGCGGGTGCAATCTGGCTTGAATACATCTCTTGTACCACAACCAAAACAGAAAACATGAGAGACACGTTCACGACAATTCATGAATGTGTGATTAGGATCCCCACAGTTCCAACACTTAAACCTTGCACCACTCATCAGTGGCTGAGAGTGAATTCTCTGAAATACTGTGGCTTGTTGGAAGTTTTGTTGACTCACAGGGTCAAAGATGGGGTTTATTCTGATGGACTGGGCTCTATTCTGTTGTTTGATGGCACATATTTGTGGCTGGGAATTGGCTAAGTAGTATGGGGTCGTATCGGGCATTTCATACGGTCCCATATCCCCTCCTTGCTCATCCATCAGACGTGGTCGGATTATTGGACCTGAGTGACCACTTGACTTCGGAGTCCTTGTGGGGTATTCTTTGGGATCGATATTGTAGCCTTGAAAACCAGAAGTTGCTTTAGGCATGGATACGGGTTCGTCCACTTCCCCTCGATCCAACATAAATTCATGTACCTTAGGAGTTTGTGTGTTGAACGCAACTCTTCGCCTAAAAGGTTGGTTGCCGTAATTGCTAGGTGGCAAGTCATTGGGTGGTGCGAAGGTGGCTTCCGGAACATGTCCAAATCTTCACCACACTTGCTCCAGCTTGCTACACCTACGAATGAAGTCGGCCAGGGTTGCAAATCGTGGTTCGTTGTGCATAGCCATTTGCAATCCTGGACGCATGTTTCTTCTTATAAAGGTGTACATAACGCCTTCAGAAATGGTTCTTGTGGATTGTAATGCGATTTTTTGCATTGCCTGATAGTACTCCTGGACAGTTTCGCGGGGGTATTTTTGCTTTCTATCACTTAGCATTCGGTGTATATCATCCTCTGTGATATTAGGAGCAAAGCGTAGCGTCATTTCTTGTTTCACGCTGCTCCAGTCTATTTCTGGGTTGCGGTCAACTGAATTCCAGAACCATTCTAGAGCTTCCTCAGCTAAGCACAAGTCAAGAGCTCCCACCACACTATCTAGTGGTATCTGGGATCGTTTAGCATGCCATTCAATCCTGGTTAGAAAGCGTTGCACTGTCAATTCGCTACTATACCCAGAGAAACTGATTTTCCATGTTTTTACCTCCTGTCGTAGTTTTGCCTCATTAATTTTACCTGTCCGGCGCGTAGAATTCGGCATAAGTTGGTATTCATCACTATCATACTCGAATGATTCCTCCCTTTGGTTATCATCATCGAGTCGTATTTGGTCTAATCTTTGGTCCAATAGCTCAGTGTCCTTTTGAGCCTCCGTTTGTACTGGGTTCTTGAGTTTAGCTACTGCACCTCTACCTTGGCCGTCATTATTGATTTCTGTTGGCTTTGGTGCTTCTTCTGGGATCTTTAAACTGCCCAACTGCCTACGGGCCTCTTTCAATAGTTAACTCACCTGCCAACAGTCGGGACACTAATTCCCCACCAAACTCGACAGCATCTCTAAGGGGTCCTACTAATGCTGCAAACTTAGGCGTCCTACCAACTTGTGCAACTCTTCCTTGAAGGTGCACGAACTTGGTGGCCAGTTTTGGTAACCATTCGGCTGTTGGTTTTAAACTGATAACTCCATCCAGCATGCACTGTCTTAGCTGGCTCAATTTCTTTACGCACAATGTAATCTCTCTTGCGGGTTGTTTACGCGCCGCTTCGTGTGCTATTTTGGGGACCAAAAACGAGTTATTAGACTCGTTCTCTATTTTGCGCGTTAACTCCAATTTTAGAGTCTCGGTTACGTTCCCTGGAGTGATTTTGTCCACCAGGTTACGCACTTCAAACTCGATGCGCAACTCATCCTCATCCAGATGGTCTACCTTAA
Source organism: Nephrotoma guestfalica (assembly GCA_963691935.1). NCBI lineage: Eukaryota > Metazoa > Arthropoda > Insecta > Diptera > Tipulidae > Nephrotoma > Nephrotoma guestfalica. The sequence continues at coordinate 158,572,443 of OY829913.1, forward strand.
ACAATTTCTTCTCCGACATTCTATTACTTAACCAACCCTAAAAATCCACTAACTACCTAATAACTGCTTATTCCTAAATTGTTAATTCACTTATCTTCTGTATTACGTATAACCTATGTAATTTTCGTCCTCTAATTGTCCTACACTACCTACTTTTTACTATCACTTTTAAGCTGGTAATTCAAAATAAATACGTCCTATATCTTAATTCACTTCTTCTAATCTTCTGATGGGTTACTACCCTATATTCAATTTTTGTTTATAAACTTCCTAATAACATTGGTGTGGCGGATCCTGTGCAGCCCCCGTCGAGCGAGGTCCAGGTGCTCTGGTAATGGTTGAAAAAGGAATGGGATAGGTTAAAATATGAATGAAGTTTTTGTTGCGAAAGTGCACATCCAATCTTATATCACGCCGTGAGAGTCCTAACTCGGTATGTACACCTGAGTGATTCTCACTGCTATTTTCAGATTGGATTAGCAATCCCACAAATTATACCTACTGGCCAAGTATATTCCAATTGCCCTCATCCTCACAGTTGATAGTCGAGCTTCGCGAGCGAAGGATCACGACTGTGCAAGTAGCTAACCGAAAATATACCTGTAAATCACTTGTGGTTCTTGAGTTCTATAACTGTATATACCACAATGGACTACCGGAAGGAACGATAACTCACCGGCTATCGTTAAGAATTTAAACAATGCGTATCGTAACTTTACTCAGTTTATGTCCAGGCCTGCAGTCATACTCGCCTAATAGCAGAGCAAAGATATCTGAACAACTGAATAGGTTTAAATCTAGACGTGATTAACTAAACGTAGACGATATACGACCTACACCCCAAAGGGTGATGATTAACATTTTAAATATACAAAGCGGTTAAGAACGCGAAACCTAACTATGCATTGTGTGGTTTAACCACCAGGAAATTCATATTTTTAGTCGAATTTCTTTGGAGAATCTGCTTTGAAGAACTCAAAACAAATTACAATTATTTTTGGGGAAATGTGGAACTTGGGTGTTGGTACCAGTTTAATGTAGTGTTACGACTAAGCCGATAGAATGTCAAGTCCTTTCTACCCCCTGCATTGCAGGCAAGAAAGGAATGATTGACATTACAACCGCGAGCGCATAACACTCTCCCTCACTGGGCCATATACAACTCAAGTTGAGAAAGCTGTGTGAAGACAACAATCTTAATGGATGATTTTGTTTGGGAAAGTTTTATTCTCCCATATATATGGAAAACTGTACTTAGAGTAAGAAATATCATTTTACGCTGATGGGGAAATAAACAACCCAAATGGGTTTGAAAGAACTCTTTTAATCACTATGAACCTCTTCTGGTTGGCACCAGTAATTGAGTGTGCATCCATTGGTTTCCTATAGACTAAAAGCAGGATGATAGCTGTAACCTCATGGCTTGGTCCTGCTGTTCTGGTGAGCGCACACGAGTATCGCGGGATAGCTCTCCGTCGGGAATGGGAGGTTCTGTCCACCATCACAGCTGCCATGTTACACGAAAATAAATGTTAAGTGTGCCAAATAACTTACGACCAAGCACAATCAAAATGTATGCATAAAAACTAAATGCCAGGCAAAAAAAAAAATAACAGTTAGGTCACAACATCACTCCTCACTTTCCTCCAACCAATTACGTTTGCACCGTTATGAATTAACACATTACAACGCTAATTACAAACGAGCCGGACGAAGAGATTAATCGGTCGGCCGATGGAACGCAATCCATCTTAAAAGAAAATTAGTACAAGTAAAAGTCGCCGGAAGATCAATCTTACGAAAATTTATGAATCACCACGATACTCGTAGAAAGTTGTATACGGAAACTAGAAAATTAAGTTGAAGTTAAACTACCCCTGAGAGGCAAAGTGAAAACAATCAAGAAGAAAAAAAAAAATATAAATTATAGAAAGGAAGATCAAATGGAAAAAAGGTAGTTTGACACAAAAAAAAAATTTAAAAAAAAATAAATTATTTAGTACCATGCTATACTTTACATAACTTTGAGGATGTAGATGATGTCGACTATTCCCGAGCCGCTGACGACTCGTTGCTACACGTAAATTACAAACCGGCTTGCCGATACACACCGTTTGTAAATATGACCACTTCCGCTGTGATGCCGACCTCCAAGGACCTTGTTTGGTTTTTTTATTTTTTTTTTCTATTTTTTATCTTTTGAAGAGGTCGAGGATGACACTTGCTTCTTCGTTGGCGTCTCGCTGCTCCGCGTGAATTGCCCCACGCTTGCCGATGTACACCGTTTGAATTGCGTCCGGATTAACTACTGGTAGGTACGGTGAATCTACTGATATGAACTGATTCCCAATTATCCAGTTACGTGAGGGTGTGGAAATCTTTTCGTGAATTTTTACACAATATACACTTGTTGCGATATTTCTAAACTATGAATTACACTCGATTTATGTGGGGTGTACACTTATATATTTTTAAGTTTATATTTCGTCCATTTACAGGTTTTTATTATTACAATAATAATTTTATTTTATTTGACAATTTCCTGTTCCATAAAATGGCGTAATTATTATGTTTTTTTGTTCTTTTTTTTTTTTTTTTTTGGTAACTCGGTTTACGTGTGAACACACAATATGGGTTACAAATTTTTGGTTTTTTTTCTTTTATTTTATTATATGTATAATATTTACATTTACACCTTATTATTTTAACCACAACAAAAAAATTTACATTTTATTTTATTTAACAGAGTTCGTTTTTCATCACTTTCTTAAGATTGATGCGCTTGTCACGAATCCAAAAACTTCACTCCCTTCTCCCCCCATATTCGTCTTTTTCGTCAGCTCGGTTGCAAAAAATCTCCCCCGTTTTCTCTTTATCCCTTTCTTTTGTACGATAGACATATAATTAATATTACATCAGCTGACCAATTTTGGGGTTATCATATTGAACATCAGAAAGCAAGGTGTATAGGTATGAGACAGGTTACACCATGGTAAGTAGGGAAGTACACCTTGTATGGATTAGAGTGGTAAGTATAATTTTAATTTGATTACTAAGAGAATATACCTGCAAAATACTGAACAAGATTGGAGCTCGTTACAGGGCAGATTAAAATTCATATGAGTTCACAAATGAATTTGAATCTGAATAGTCGCGACATGGATCTTTACGAGTAACTACTAGTGAAATTATTAAATTAGGTTTTGATATCCATAAGATGAAAAACTCCTAAATTTTGGTGAGTCTCATCGACTAAGCGATAGTACAACCCTCCAATTTTCTCCTTCACGTATGCCAGTCGGTATTGGAACGCAAATTTGGCGGTAAATCGTTTCGCAGCGTCGCTAATCGGGTGTTGCTTAACAAACACCTTCTGACCAATTTCCAGTGAACGTTCGTTGGTCCGTAAGTTATACTGTTTTGAATATTTTTTGTAAGCTTCGACTAAATTACTTTTAACTTCGTTATGTATAATAGCCAATCTATCGGGAGTCTCCATCCAATCCACATTGTTTCCGCTTAATATATCCATGTCACGCAGGAGCTGATAGTCTTTGGCATGTAAGACTTTGTGGTACCCAAAGAGCAAAAAATGTGGGGAATATTTCGTCGATTGGTGGATCGAGTTCCTTAGGGCGCTTCCGATTTCTGGAAGGAATTTATCCCAAGTAGAGTGTTTTTTATTAACGTAAGCTCGTAAAGCGGCAATGATCGAACGATTTATTCTTTCGGAGGCGTTGCTTTGTGGTGAGTAGAAGGCGGTCTTGACATGATGAATTCCAAAATCTTGAACGAGCTTACCGAACTCTTTTCCGACAAACTGCACACCATTGTCGCTATGTATCGTTTCCGGTACGCTGAACAATGTAAACACCTCATCTCGCAAAACTTCCACAACTTTGAAAGCGGTGGCTTTTGATAATGGTTTCAAATAAACAAACTTTGTTAAGTAATCCACTACAATTAGTATACTAGTTTTGCCGGTTGCAGTCCTGGGGTATGGTCCCATTAAATCGACATAGATTTTCTGCCATGGTCTTTCGAATATGGTTTGTTTATCTAACGGCGGTCGTAAACACTGATTGGTCGCCTTGGATTGCTTGCAAATGTCGCAGTTTGTGACATAACGATGCACATCTCTTACCACCTTCGGCCAATAGTAGAGTCGTCTCACCCGATCTAAGGTTTTGGATATACCTCCGTGCGCCCCAGCGGTTACATCATGTTCTCTGATTATCAGTTCTTCTCTAAAATCCAATGGAATCCATAATTTCCAGCAAGGAACATCGGTTAATTGAACATTCGCCTTCGGCTCAATTCTAATGAAAATCCTATCTCGAAGAATTCGCAAATTAGGGTAAGCTGAGGCATCGTGACGTATTTTCGAATAGAGCTTGAGGTACATCTGATCTTTAATGTTGCCGTCGAATGGTTGATCATTGTGATGTTTTAAATCTTCTTCAATTTCTGCTATTGTGTCGCAATATATCCGTGATAACGTGTCTGGAACCACATTATCTTTCCCTTTTGTGTGCACTATATCGAAATCAAAGCCCTGCAGCTTCAGGCTCCATCTAGCCAGACGTCCACCTAATTCTTTTTGTGACATTAGCCATTGGAGGCTGGCGTGATCAGTCATTATGGTAAATCTATATCCATCGATGTAGGGACGAAACTTTTTCACACTAACTATAGCAGCCAGGCATTCCAGCTCCGTGACAGTATAGTTCCGCTGAGCAGAATTAAGTTTTTGAGACATAAAGCAAATCGGAAGTTCGTTCTCGTCGTTATCTTTTTGGAAAAGGACGCTGCCTATCCCTTGCGTGCTAGCGTCGCATCGAATGTAAAACGTTTTGCTAAAATCGGGATTATGCAATACCGGTGAGTTTGATAGCAATTCTTTAAGTAGGTTTAGGGCTTCGTTTGCTTGTTCCGTCCATCGAAATTTGACGCCCTTCTTTAATAAATTAGTGATTGGCGCAGTAATCTCAGCGTAATTACAGATAAACCGCCGGTACCAACCGGTCATCCCCAATAACCGTCGAATCTGTTTCACCGATTTTGGTGCAGGGAAGTTCGTGATAGCTGCGATTTTAGAAGGATCCGTCCGTAGGCCTCGTTCACCAATCAGAAACCCCAGATACCTCGTCTCCTTGAGTACGAAGTGACTTTTTTCAACATTTATTGTCAGCCCTGCTTTGGACAATAAATGCGCTACGGCCTTTACGATTTCCAAGTGATCGTCGATACGGGCTGAAATGATTAAGAGATCGTCTAAATAAACGAAAACTCTATCTCGAAGCACATGGGGTATCACTCGATCCATCAGTCTGCACGATAGGTAAATTTCCGCCTGTAGTGTTGGTATAACGCAAAATTTTACTGTTTCAGTTTGGTTCGCGTATAAAACCGGTAGATTTACATATCCGATAACTGCGTTTGCGGTTCCATCCGCAGTTTGAACGTGGGTATACATCCTTTTAATCGGTATCTGCAATGAGTTCAAAAATTTTTCGCTGTCTTTACCCAAAATGCTCACGCTTGCACCACTATCTAGTAGACCAAATTTCGTAGTACCTAGAATCGAGATTTTAGCATAAGGCCGCGGGTCATTCGGTATACGTTCTGTAATTGTGGAGATATTACATGATTTCCTGAAAACTTTTATATTTTTCCAATAATTTCTTACTCGTTCTATTCGTGTACGGCGTCGTTCGTTTTGATCGTCACTTCGATCAGGCGAATAACTTAACTCTTTTGATTGGCATTCGATGTCAAACTGGGACTGGATGGTATTCCCAAACGTGACTCCCCAGGACCTGTCGCGTTCGGTTTCATGTTTCCCTGCCACCGTTTGTTTTTGCATCGGGCGCAAATAGCCAAACTTGTGTTTGCCAGTCCGCACCCTTCACAGAAGTTATGAGTCTTCTCCATTTTGCAATGGTTGAACTTGTGACCTAAATCTTTGCAGTTCCAACAGACGATGAACTGTTGCCGGTTGAGTGCATTAATTTCTTCGTTATGGAGTGACTCGTTTTCCATGTTGTTAGTGTCGCTTGCCTCTGCGTAGTACTCTCGGTTAGTGTCTTTACGTTGGTTCGATAATTCAACCACTGCAAGTGATCGTCTTGGCCGCGTTTCAATGAGTCGCCGAGGATCGAAACCCGAGGTATTCCACAGTTTCTCCAAATTATCACAAATTTTCCTTAATGATGGTATAGTTTCGATTTTCATTAGTTGAGTGGCACTTTTCAACGCTGGGTTCATGTTCTCCAAGAGTAAATCGAATATCTCTTCATCTGACAATGGACTTATGAGCCGATAGTTAGCACATTCGATTTCTGATAAGAAATCGTTAAATGATTCCTTCACGCCCTGGGTCCTACATCTAATATATCTCCTTGTTTCGCGATCCCCTTCGATACTTCCGAAGCGTTGTATTAAAGACTCCTTAAGCTGTTTCCAGGTGGCATGTTTGTTTTTTCTGATAAAGGTATAATACCATTTGTCGGCTTTTTCCGTAACAAAGTTACGCATTAAATTCACCAGCTCAGGTTTTAGTATGTTATCTTGGAAGGCATGCTCCTCCAACCTCATTACGAAATCAAGCACGTTTTCTTCTCCTCTTTTACCTTCCCGGCCGGAAAACGATAATTTCCATTTAGTTGGATCTGAACGTCGTCGGTATCCCCAATTAAAAGACCTAGACATATTTCTAGATTAATGACGTGCATCGAAACTCCCTTCCAAATCACTGTTAGATTCTGACGTGGATTCGTAATGATGTTTCGTTCTCGAACGATTTTTACCACGATCACGCTTTTCATTATTTTGTTGAGCGAACGTCTCTAGTTTCTCTGTAAATTTTTTCGACAGTTCATCTAATTGTCTCGAAAAACGCTTTTCTAAGGATTCCTCCATCTCGGATTTTGAAGCTTCCGTGTGAGCACCGCCGATTTCCCCGTCTGATTCATCACGGTTATCCATCTTAGAACTGGATGCTTTGTTCCGGCCGCCTTTCTTTGATGATGCCTGCGGTTTTTCAGTCTTCTTGATATCTCGACTGATAAATCTGGAAAGTCTATCTAGTGAATTAATCGTGACTAAACTGCCTGCTAATTCCGAAAAACTATTGTGTAGGCGTTGTGCTCGGTCTCTCCAGTGGTTAATACGAACAAGAAGCTTTTTTTTTTCATCCAATGAACTAGTTTCTACTTCGTCCAACGCGTTGTCCAAAATCGAAGTACGCTGGCTAATGATATGTAACTCTTTTTCAGGATCCTCCTTGATATGCGATTTCTTTGGTTTCAAATTTGGATTTTGGTGTTCTTTTTGTAAGATTTCGAGGAATTTCTTCTCCACTCCGATTGATGTGCTGGTCAAATCACGTACCAAATATTCTACTTCGAGCTCGTCGTTGTTAAGACTCTCAAACACTAGCTTTATGTCCATTGTTGTTTTAGGTATGTACAATAACAAAACAAAACTAAGTTTAACACTTCGCGTAATTTACGGTAACGATAGTCAAATTTTGTTTATGCGAATTGTAATCGTATTTATGGAAAATTAAAATACTCCAATATCGCTTGAAGGAATTGATAAAAATAAACCAACAATGAGGAATATCGGTCGTAAAAAAAATGAATTAGGATAATATGAATTCTCTATTGAGTATTATCAGGTATTATCAGGTATTATGTACTAAAATTAATAATTAAATAAGGATGTAAATAGTTAGGTTAGAGGAACTCTAAATATGTATATTTATGGTCTTCCTACTCCAATTTATGACAGTTGGATAGAAGGAAGCAATAGTCAATTCAACGTCGATCAAATATAATAATGTCTCAGAATTGATCAGCTGCTGCTATAATAATGACACTAGAACTTTTGTAATATAATTTAAAAAATATATATATATATATCAATATAAACAAATTAAATTAATTTAACGATAACTCAATTGAAATATAATTTAACTGAATTCATTAATTGTGGAGGAATAGTGAACAGTGAATGTTATAATTTGTACCATTAGTCGCTGATGAAACAATTGTTTCCTGAAATTGTAAGCCACTAATGATGTGATATGCTGCCATTTTTACCTGCATAAAGTTTTCAAGAATAATAATATTTACTTTTGAATGTGAAACAATTTTGATTTCGAATAACATATTTAAGTTTGGGCTATTGAATAAACCATCACTGAGAAAGACCGTTTAGGTGAGGCGAAGAATTCAGAACCACCGAATTATCGATCGACCCAGCACTAATCTGCTTCATCAATCAGCAAAGATGTATTGATCCGCAGATGATCGTAATAAATCGTGGAAAAAAACTGACTGGTATTTAACAAAATTATGAAAAGTTTCAAAAAAAAATAATTGACTCTATTATAAAGTTCCACTAGGAACGGTCATACTGCTCATCGAGAAATCCAAATCATGAATCATCATTCAATGGCCAATACACCATCCATCAACCATGGAATTTAAAATAGATTGGGTATGCTTGAATGTAATTCAATCTTCGAAATCAAAATAGTATAACAAAAAAAAAAATTTAAATCATAAAAAAAATACAAATTAATAATAAAATGTGCTTGGGGAAAACCTGAAGTCAAAGTAATAAAAAAAAATATAGATCAACCGCGTGGTACACTAAGCGGTTTTCATATGATCTAACTGTTACCGTTGGGTAGGGAAGCTACCTGAATGCCTTATTAGGGCTACCAACTTATATGACCTTAAATAAAAAAAAATAACGAGACCGTATTTCGGGTCCCTGTTTCGGCGCCATCTGTAACCTCATGGCTTGGTCCTGCTGTTCTGGTGAGCGCACACGAGTATCGCGGGATAGCTCTCCGTCGGAAATGGGAGGTTCTGTCCACCATCACAGCTGCCATGTTACACGAAAATAAATGTTAAGTGTGCCAAATAGCTTACGACCAAGCACAATCAAAATGTATGCATAAAAACTAAATGCCAGGCAAAAAAAAAAAATAACAGTTAGGTCACAACATCACTCCTCACTTTCCTCCAACCAATTACGTTTGCACCGTTATGAATTAACACATTACAACGCTAATTACAAACGAGCCGGACGAAGAGATTAATCGGTCGGCCGATGGAACGCAATCCATCTTAAAATAAAATTAGTACAAGTAAAAGTCGCCGGAAGATCAATCTTACGAAAATTTATGAATCACCACGATACTCGTAGAAAGTTGTATACGGAAACTAGAAAATTAAGTTGAAGTTAAACTACCCCTGAGAGGCAAAGTGAAAACAATCAAGAAGAAAAAAAAATATATAAATTATAGAAAGGAAGATCAAATGGAAAAAAGGTAGTTTGACACAAAAAAAAAATTTAAAAAAAAAATAAATTATTTAGTACCATGCTATACTTTACATAACTTTGAGGATGTAGATGATGTCGACTATTCCCGTGCCGCTGACGACTCGTTGCTACACGTAAATTACAAACCGGCTTGCCGATACACACCGTTTGTAAATATGACCACTTCCGCTGTGATGCCGACCTCCAAGGACCTTGTTTGGTTTTTTTATTTTTTTTTTCTATTTTTTATCTTTTGAAGAGGTCGAGGATGACACTTGCTTCTTCGTTGGCGTCTCGCTGCTCCGCGTGAATTGCCCCACGCTTGCCGATGTACACCGTTTGAATTGCGTCCGGATTAACTACTGGTAGGTACGGTGAATCTACTGATATGAACTGATTCCCAATTATCCAGTTACGTGAGGGTGTGGAAATCTTTTCGTCAATTTTTACACAATATACACTTGTTGCGATATTTCTAAACTATGAATTACACTCGATTTATGTGGGGTGTACACTTATATATTTTAAGTTTATATTTCGTCCATTTACAGGTTTTTATTATTACAATAATAATTTTATTTTATTTGACAATTTCCTGTTCCGTAAAATGGCGTAATTATTATGTTTTTTTGTTCTTTTTTTTTTTTTTTTGGTAACTCGGTTTACGTGTGAACACACAATATGGGTTACAAATTTTTGGTTTTTTTTCTTTTATTTTATTATATGTATAATATTTACATTTACACCTTATTATTTTAACCACAACAAAAAAAATTTACATTTTATTTTATTTAACAGAGTTCGTTTTTCATCACTTTCTTAAGATTGATGCGCTTGTCACGAATCCAAAAACTTCACTCCCTTCTCCCCCCATATTCGTCTTTTTCGTCAGCTCGGTTGCAAAAAATCTCCCCCGTTTTCTCTTTATCCCTTTCTTTTGTTACGATAGACATATAATTAATATTACATCAGCTGACCAATTTTGGGGTTATCATATTGAACATCAGAAAGCAAGGTGTATAGGTATGAGACAGGTTACACCATGGTAAGTAGGGAAGTACACCTTGTATGGATTAGAGTGGTAAGTATAATTTTAATTTGATTACTAAGAGAATATACCTGCAAAATACTGAACAAGATTGGAGCTCGTTACATAGCGTCTGATACTTCTAACCAAGCACAGCCTGTATTTAACAAATACGATTATTTTCGGGCTTCTAGTAGTTTGGGCGCCATAATGAAACAGTTTGCTGTGGGCAACCAGTTTCACAAATAATATCCCTATTCACATTACCTCCAAGCGGCATTAGCCCGTAGCTCAAAGGGTAGAGGTATGTATGGTCGTGGGGATGGAGGTGTGAATAAGGCCTAGTTTACCGCTATCGTGTGGATGTAGGGAGAAAGACGTCTCGCTCAATCGCGAGGGAGTTAAGGAGGGTGGAGCGTAAGTACCATCACTAGCAGATGGCCCACTTTTTTGACGCAAACCACACAAGATCCGCTGATTTTTCGGCCTTTACCACATTATTATTGGCAAGGTGTCCGATCAATCAAAAAAAAAAAAAAAAAAATATTGTTAAGTAACGGCGCGGGGCCGCGGGTTAGTAATTAGAAAAGGTGCTTGCCCATGCACCTTGTTACTATACTAGTCAACAGCGGGAATTTCTGGCGAAAAACGCCACATGAGATTCCTTGTTAACTAGTACAGCCTGGACCGGTTGTATGTTAGTTCCTTGCGAGGTTTTTTTTTCTCTGTGAATAAAAAAAATTTGGTTATTTCATACTCACCACGTGATTCCAAAAAAAAAAAAAAATCCCAAAAAATAAAGAAAAAACAGATTTTTCTTCAACCTTCTTCTCTTTATTGTTTTTCGATATTAACTCATATATAAATATATATATATATCCAGAAAAAAAAAACTTTACATTAAACTGCCAACCGCCACCGTCCGCCTTCCAAATTCCAATCTTTTACTCAAAAAAATATCAGACTATTTAAATGATTGAAATCACCTCTAAATAGCCCCCCTCCATTTCCGTTAATAATCAAAAAAATTTATTTGATTATTAAGCGGCATGTGTTGGAACATAACAAATCGAAGTTTCGAAATTCACCAGTAATCGCATACATATATTTCGTTGATTAGGCAACATGTGCCAAAAATCAGAAATTTCCATGCGATTACTAGTTGAACGACATTACAATTATATTTACTGCAAACGTGGGAAATTGAGTGCAGTGTACTTACTTATAAGCAATATTTACGGACAACAACCTTCAACGTTGTTGTAATACACACACTGGGTAAACTCATATAAAAATGGTTTATTCAGGTAGATACGTTTATTATGTTATTTGAGTAACATAAACAATTTGTATACATTTAGAAAAATTACATTAAAATTTAAGGAATACTGTGCAGGTCATGATTAACACTGCAAATATGTATACAATTGTATCGGACAGTTTAGATAGGTTGAAAGTAGTAACGAGATTTTGATTTGTCTAAAGACAATTCGTTACAAACTACCCGGAAGCCATACCTATTTTGTTTTGGGCGCCACTATGTTATGGTCTGATGCATCGTTGTTAACATTACTAAAGATCACAGATGATCTTTGAGACGTGTTAATCAAACCAGGTTACTATAGAAAAATGTTACCCGATCAGGCTCTGTACGGCGGTATTTTTGCGCGGCTAAGCTCGGAGTCGTTGGGTGGGCCATGTACAGGCTGATTCGGATCTTGTATAACCGTCAGTTAAAACAGAAGGAAAATGAAAAGAAACCAAATAATCTCTTAACACTCACAAACAAAATGAATTATGGAGTCAAGTTAAACATTGTACTACTCGAATATCCCACAAAGTAACCTCATTAGCAAATCATATGAAACGAGTTAAACTTTAGCTACTGCTAAAGTCAACCCGGTTTCACAGAAATTTGCCGCTACCTGTATTCATCCCCAGCGGCATTAACCCGTAACTCAGTCGGGAGAGGTTAATCGGTCGTGGGGATGGGGATGCACCGGTAACGGCCTAGATAACCGCATCAAAAAAAACAAACATACAAAAAAAAAGGAAAAGTGGGGCATCGGACCCCGAAGTAGTGGTTAACATGACCTGCCCATTACGCAGGCAGCATCAACCGTGGTTGTATTGGTAAAATGTTTATCTAAACATTTTACCCTACTCTATCTAACCTTAATAAAACTATCTGGCCCATAGGCCCTAAAAGGTGGTGTTAGTAGGGGTTGATAGTGGTATGCTATCGATGGCAGCAGAAAGAAAAAAAGCCGCTTAGCGTCAACAATTTTCTTTCCGCCGACAGCCGACGTCAACCCACTATCGTTATTTATTAGGTTAGTAACACTAAAACAAATACTTACAAAAAAAAAACACAAAATCCACAAATTAAAAAAACAAGAAAAAAACACAAAAACACTTCATTAACTTAAGAACTTTATTTCATTACCCAAATCTATTTCTAACATATAAAATAAGGAAATAAATTAAGATTTAATTCGGAATATTTAGTTCAGTAAAATGATACCATTGACTAACCAGATATCATATTAAATGAATACGAAATAATTAAAATAAAAACCAAAAAAAAAATCACTTACCAACGGTCACCAAGGTCCCTGCAGAAAGCGCTTTCCGCAAGTTCTTTGATACACCTGTGAATTGTAATAAATATGTTTTATCGCGCACGAATGACACGCAAGGTATCCAATACGTTCCCAAATTACTAAATATTTGGAATAAAATATTTATAAAAGAGGTTAAAAAAAAATAATTTAATTGAATTTTACAAGATTAAATTAAATGAAACAAGACGAAAGTACAATTTATAAAAGCAAAATCTTAATAATACAAGCAAAGAAAGAAATGCGGAAAAAACTGAATATCACTAAAATTACGTTACCCGTTACCGTTTTACATAAATTTCGTCACCACGTAACGTAAGGGTTTGTTTTAGTGATATAACTATAACTAAAATTAACTCAAAATTTTTTTATAATTTAATATGTGTTTTTTTTTGAAATTTATTAGATTCGAATTTCAGTTTCACTAGTAATTACTCCAACCGTCCACACATGCACACCTGAATGAATAATACCCCCTCTCCACAATAACTGTTGCGTATAATCGCCTAGGCTCCATACGAAAGAGGTGGTCCTATTTCTCTGTACCACGAGTCCGCGGAATGTGGTGCAATTTAGATTGCTAAAGGAGGTAATAACCGAAACAAGAGAAAACACAATTAGCCATCAATCAAGATCATCAGAAATTCTTTTTTTTTTGTTTTTTTGATTAAATCACAATTTCGTCAACTACATATCTAAGACAACAACACTAACTTAAACTTACCTCATAAACAATTAAATGGAGTAGCTATCGAGCGCCTCGCACAAAAAACAACATAATGTTGCTCATGCGACCACAAGGTTGATAGAAAACACCACCTATAATTAGGTTTCTCACTCACTACGTTGAGCGAATCACGGCACTGATAAGTCTATCGATTTCACTTGCATTAAATTTTTTTATTAAGCAAACAATTTAACTAATATTTTAAATTTAATAGAGCACTGTTCAAATAGGTTCAACCATCCGTTCCAGCTTTTGATGTTTTTAAGCTAAACTTTCTAATTCGAATAAATCTTGCTTCCCAATTCAATTAACTTGTAGATTCAGATTTGATTGTAGTATGTGTCATGAGAATAAAAATTCTACAGGGTTACATCATTTTAGAGAACAAGAATGCATACAAATTAAAATGATGTACATATATCCAGGATCGGATGTAAGAAGCACCATTACGGCGGACAAAAAAAAATCAAATCAGCTCTGATAATTTGGGTACAATGTACATACACAAAAAAAAAACAAAAAAAAATGATTAGTTAAAGTGCTTAGTCATCTCTAGAATATTATAACAATTGTGTAATTAGGTATGCATACTAAAAGAACAAGTGTAGGTACCTATGTGTACAATATTGAGAGTGATATGCCAACCACAAAACAAACATCGATAATTAATAATCAGTACACTGAATACCAAAGTACTTTATCGCTATAACATTGTTTTTTAATTTTGTTTTGTTTTAAAGCATCATCATTGCAACATTATCATGATGCACACAGAATAACATGACAAGGAACACAATTCATGTAGCGATATGCACGTCAAATCGTTACAAGACGAGCGGAAGAGATGTTGACTGCTGCAAATGTAATTATTCCTCCAGAAGGTGCAAGTCAGTAAGAGATGTCTAATTACATAAACTATTTACGCTTACCCCACAGAAACTCATTAAAAAAAAATTCTAACATGAATTAATTAAATGGCCTTGTAGTAAATAAACGTAAAAAAGAAAATGTGAAGACGTAGCATGACTAGTACATAAGTTGGATATAGTTAGAGAATTATCTCCAAAGTCATGCAGATAAGAAAAATTATTTTTTTTTGTTTGGGATAGGTTAGTAACGGAATTAAATAGAATTGAGAATGAAAAGAGATCTCATGCCCTGTTTAGGGGGACGTGGTTTAATGAGTCAGTCTGTAGGTACTTGAAGTAGCCCAACGTGGCGGACGCCCCACACCCTGAGAAAGTCTCAAAGCCGGGCCACTAAACCTATTTACTAAAACTAATTACTATTCACTAAAATTAGTTACATATTAGTTTGATTTGAAATTTAACTAATCTAAAAATAACTTACAAAAACTGCATAAAAATAAACGAAAATGATTAAAACTATAATGTGATTTGCGTTGTGATGTAGAACTTTTCCTGGATGCTGCCTCGATTTGTTATACTTAACATCAAGTAAGAAACAGAAACGTCGACATTTACGTTGCTGCTAATATGGCTCGATCCTTCCGCTTATCAATCGTGTAAACTAGAGGTAACGCACCGCGATTTTAGTTCTGGCTTAGTGTGTTCTTTTGAGATAAATCTGATGAGGCCAAATGTGGTTTCCTCTGTAGTTTGTTTATTCGACCGCTATTACCATGATGAGTATTATAAAAAAAATGTTGCCTGTTAGACATATTCATGAATCTCATAATCCAATGTATCATATCGACGACGTATTTACATTCGTCCTCTAATTTCTCAAAGAAAAGGTCTCTCTATCTGGTTCGGACATAATGCAGGTGATGGTTAAATGTTGACGCCTATTCCTCTCCCGTTGATTTCGCACTACGTTTATGGCTTATTCTAGATGCGTGTATTAATTAGACGTTCTAGTTATCGCAAATTGTATTTCGTTTTGCGGCTTCATAATTACTGAGTAGTATTTTTAGTTTGGTGATTTAGGGTCCAAGTGTAATTGAATTGTATCGTCCGGAGTCAAAATTTACTTCTTATTTGGTTTGTTGCGGACTATCAGATATGTTATTCTTCAGTTCTGTTCCTATGATTACAGGCGCAGAAAGTGATGTTCCATTTGGTACAAGTTGATCTAATCATAGCTTGACTTGTGCTCCGGGCTCTCATTTTAGGCAGCGATATAATAAATAACTATTAGTGATGTCATTAGATTTTTGATCAATGACTATGACCTCATATGCTTATTCTTCGGTTCAGGTTTGATTCACTGAATATGCAGTTTGGTGTTAAAACAGGTTTTTGTTTTACTTATCCCAACGCCAGATTAAACACAGCGCAGTTTCATCTCCAAAATCTCTTTTCAATGATAATTCTGCGTGAAATTGATGATCTTGACATTTACACAGAGATCCAAGTGGCTATGTTCTTTGCTTTATGCCAGATAAAGAATTGAGTTCATAGGTAAACAAATTTCAGTTCTGCGGCACGCGCTGACGGTGTCACTTAACGACTTCGGCTTCCTGTAAAATGAACGAACGACACTGTTCCTACTTGTGCGGAGTGTTGAAAGTGTATTTCTTTGTCCTGTCCTATCCTGTATCATATTACCTTTACCATTTTCGTTCTATCAAATTATTATGTGAAACACCAAAAAAAAAAAATAGATTTTTTTAGCCCTCTCAACATACTATATATTATTGTAGATGGCGCTACCTCAATCCCACTTTACTAAATTGCTGGAATGGGTTTGAGCCAACCTCATCGTTTCTTCCTAATCTTAAATTTCTAATTCCCTAACCCTAACTAATGTACTTAACCTATTTAACTAATGTACTTCGCAATACCAGCCTTTATCCTTCCGTTTGTGTGCTTTTGGTGTTTCAGATACTCTGTTCGGTTCATTCTGCGGCTTACCTAATATCTACAGTGCGGGGCGCTGCCTCAACCCCACTTTCGCTGAACCATGTGCAAGGAATGGGATTGAGCTAACCTCCTGCCTCTATCTTATCTACTAATTTACTAATTATTAAACTTAATATTATACTTTCCTAATCCTAACTTCTACTTTAGCTAATGTACTTAATCTATTGCCGGTATTCGCAATGCCAGCCTTCAATCTGTTATCACATCATCTATGCAAGCAGTTATGGTTGCGTAGATGGTGTGACAACAGACTGGCCCGCGAGTCTACAATTTTTCCCGTCTACAAAAATTTCCTTTCCTTCCTTCCCTTAACTTTCGCGCTTCTCAGTCTTCGGATCGCGTGATAATATTAAGCTGTTACTTCATCACTTCGGATATCCTTGGCGTGGAATATCCCTAGTGATCGGCCGGCCTCATCCACCAATTCGTATGCCACCCGACCTACACGGCGGTGAATTTTGGCAGGGATGAATTTTTTATCCAACTTAGCTGAGTATTGTTGAACAGCGTTACTCTGAGCAAAGTTGCGAACATAAACCTTCTGTCCTATACTCATTATACGTTCTGCTGCACGCAAGTTGTAATGGTGTGAAGACTTGTCACGTGCTTGCCGGAGGTGGTTTAAAACTAGTTCCCGGGCTAGTCCGAGACGATCATCTTTAGCATTTACCGTGAAGGTACTTAAACTTTGGTCTCCTAAAAGACGAAGTAACTCATACTGTGAACCGTGGTTTATTGTATGTTGACCAAACACTAGATAGGATGGCGCATATTCCGTGGAGGAATGCGCTGTGTTCCTTAGTGCGCTCGCGATTGAACTTAAGTGTTCATCCCATGTGCGCTGGTCTTTCTTTACATAGGCGCGGATTGCTGCCAGTACTGATCGGTTCACTCGCTCAGAAGAGTTCGCTTGTGGCGAATACACTGGAGTGAACAAGTGGCTGATCCCCAGTTTAGCTAAACAGTCTTTGAATAGATTGGACTTGAACTGTTTGCCGTTATTCGTGTGTATCACTTCGGGCACGGAAAATAAAGGGAACACTTCCTTTTCCAAGTACTCCACTGCCTTGCTGGCGGTTGCATCACGCAGTGGTTTCAGCAGGACAAATTTTGAATAATGGTCTAAAACAATAAATATGTACATGTTTCCATTCTTTGACCTGGGGTAAGGGCCTAAGAAATCTAAGTATAATTTCTGAAATGGCCTGTCATATTCCTTATTCTCGCCCATCTTTGGTCTTAATACAGTGTTAGCTGCTTTGGTTAGTTTGCACATTTCACATCGCCTTACATAATCCTTGGTGTCCTTAGTCAAAGTCGGCCAATAAAAATGCCTACGTATTAGCTCTAGCATTTTCCCGGTACCCATGTGTGCAGCTGTTGGAGGATCATGGCTTGCGCTAAAACCTCTTGGATTAGGCTTTTTGGAATCCAGAGTTTCCAACTAGGGATGTCCGTCTTGAGATCCAGGTCTCTTACTGGTTGGTGAAACAACAGTTTACCGTCTACAACCTTGACGTTGCTTGGCATGGGCTTTATGTTCATTATGATATTTTTCAGGTCGAGGTATTCGGGACTGGAGAATTTCGGTGACTGCAAGTCTACTTGGGGTTTTTCAACCGCATTCAACGCTGCTACTTCATTGGAGTGTACTCGAGATAGAGCATCTGGAATTATGTTTTGCGCCCCTTTCCGATATTCTATGCGGAATTTGTAGCCTTGGAGTTTCAGACTCCAACGTGCTAATCGACCAGAGAGTTCGGACTGGTTCATTAACCACTGAAGACTGGCATGGTCTGTTATTAACACAAACTCATATCCTTCCACATAAGGTCGGAATTTTCTTATGCTTAGGACGGCCGCTAAGCACTCGAGCTCGGTAACACTATAGTTTTTCTGTGCACCATTTAGTTTATGTGAGAAGAATGCGATGAGGTGTTCTCCGTCTTCATCATCCTTCTGGAAGAGTACCTCGCCCACGCCGGTTTTCGATGCGTCGACTTGAATATAAAAGGTACGTGCATAATCCGGATGGATTAAAACCGGTGCTATGGACAGGCAAGTTTTTAACTGATCGAAAGACTTCTGCGCTTGTTCGTTCCATGTGATGCTTCCTTTAGATTTTAAAAGATTTGTGAGTGGGGAAGCGATCGATGAATAATTTGGGATGAATTTCCGGTACCACCCACTCGTACCTAGAAACTGCCTAATGTGCTTAACCGTTTTCGGGACTGGAAAGTTTTGGATGGTCATAACCTTATCGGGGTCCACCTTAATACTGCCTTCACCAACAATGTGTCCCAAATATTTTAGACGTTTTAGGAGGAACTTAGATTTTTCTACATTAATGGTGAGATTTGCAGCAGACAGGCGATGTGCAACCACTTTCAGTAGGTGTAAGTGTTCTTCAGAAGTGGGGGAAGTCACGAGAAGATCATCTAAATATACAAACACACGTTAGTGTAACTCGTGCGGGATTACCTTGTGCATAAGTCGACACATGATCTGTGCAGCATTGCACAAGCCGAAAGGCATTACTGTGAACTGGTATAACGGTCTACCCGGCACAGTAAATCCAGTTTTAGCCCTTGCTGTTGGATTAAGCGGGATCTGCCAGAAAGCGTCTTTAAGATCTAGGCTAGATATATACATGGTGTTTTCCAGTCGACTAAGTAATCCGTCGATTATTGGCAATGGATAAGCGTCCTTGACTGTCACACTATTCAGCTTACGAGCATCAAGGCATAGACGAATTTTACCATTACCTTTCCGTACTACAGCCATTGGCGAACTCCAAGGGCTGCAAGATTCCTCTATTACCCCGAGATCTAACATCCGCTCAATCTCTTGGTCCATATCTTTCTGGACGGCAGGGGAAATGGCATAATACCGCTGTTTGATAGGTTTTGCGTCGCCGGTATCAATTTCGTGTTCAACGATACGTGTTTTTCCCAGCCCAAATTGGACCGATGATGGGAATTTCATCTTCACGAAATCTAATTCTCGCTGTTGCTCGCTGGATAGTATGTGATGGTCAATCGCGCCTTCCATTTGTGATGTCTCTGTGGGACATGATAATTCTGAGACAGAAATTTTCAGTCCAAATTCCCTCCAGAAATCTGTGCCTAAATATAAAGATTGAGATAAAGTTGGCGCGATAAATAACTTGATTATTTTGGTTTGGCCATGGAAAGTCACTGGAGTATGGATATATCCCAGAATTGGTTCTGGTGTTCCACTGGCTGTACGTACCTTTGTTTCTTGTGGTCGATATGTTAGTCCATGGGTCTCCAGAAACCTTTCACAACCACTACCTAACAGACTAATATTGGCTCCAGAACCGAGTAATCCTCGGATCATTTGCCCGTTTACTTTTAATTCTACGTATGGCCGGTGGTCTGGCCCTGGTTGGATAACTGATGAAATAATGTTCTTGCGCCATATATTGCGCTTACGCAACCAACTTATTGCTCGACTAACTCGCCTGTTATCCGTTTGACAAGACGTCGAACAAGAAGATTTGGTTTTAGGTGTACTTATTTCCGCCACCCCCGGTATAACTCCGGATCGGTGTTGGATGCAGCTTCTTCCGTCCTCCTGTTTAATCTCGGGCTTTCGTGACCAAGACGAGTGTCCCGAGTACCCCTCATCTTGGCCCTCCAGTTTTCCGGTGGATTACACACTGAACAAAACGCCTTGAACGTGTCTTTAGCTCCACACCCAAAACAGAAATTACTTTTGACGGGTTTCGTACAGTCTTTAAAGTAATGGGTTGTATGGCCACAATTCCAACAACTTCGGTATCCAGGCCGTGAAGGCCCTGTGATGTTTAGACGGGGTTTAAGAATAACTGGCCCAGTTGGATTCTTGAACGATCTTCCTGGGGAAATCTCTCTTTTAAGTTTAGCCTCCATCGCCTCTATCTGTGGCTGGTTGTATTGTGTACCGTCATCCAGGTAACCATACAGACATGCCTCTTCCTCCGGTACGTACACTGTTGTGCCTGGATGAGACAGCTCGTGAACATTTGGAGCTCTCGGATAAAACGCTACTTGCCGCCGAGGAGGTGGCCTGTAAGATTCGGATGCATTTGATTGCAGCGACAAACTTGCCTCAGGATTATGTCCGAATCTACGCCACATAGCTTCTAAAGCACTGCAGCGGCGGATGTAGGCCGGTAGGTTCGGGAAATCGTTTTCATCATGAAGTGCAAACTGTAGACCTGATCTAATGTTCCTTCTTAGGATGGTATATATCGTACTGTCAGTTATAACTTTGTTTGATTGCAACGCAAACCTCTGTATCGCTTGGTAGAACTCTTCTACGGTTTCTCGCGGATACCTCTGCTTTCGATTACTAAGCATCCGACGTATGTCGTCATCCGTGGTACTTGGCGTGAACCGGACAATCATTGCTTTTCTCACTTGTTCCCAGGAGGCTCCGGGATTACGATCGACCGTATTCCAAAACCACTCGAAAACTTCGTCCTCTAGGCAGAGATCTAGTACTCGCACGAGCTGGTCATAGGGGATATCTGACCTGTTGGCATGCCACTCTATTCGTTTGAGAAAGCGTTGGATCGTTAACTCGCTTTGGAGTCCCTGGAATCTGATTTTCCAGGTTTTTGCTTCCTGCCGTAATTTTGTATTACTCCAGGCTGGTACTTCGGGAAACTTAGTAGAATTATGAGGCATTCTATTGGACGTATCGAATCCAGTCTCGTCTCCCTTTGTTCTATCCGAACTGCTAAACTTCAATTGATCTATTTCATGCCCAAGATCCTCCAACAGGTCTTCCCCAAGATCCTCTAACATACACGGGGGCTTGGTTTTGATCTGCTGGACATCTTTGCTAGTCCCAACCTCATCTTGGGGTTGTTTTGGCTTTCCCCCGGGAGTAACTGTAGCCTCTTTGCTTGGTATTTCTATCACTAACCCCTCTATCTGCTCTCGGGCTTGCTCTGGGGCCAGCCTTCCGCGCTTCAGCATTGCTACCACCTTGCCGAGAACGTGGGTGGCTTCCCTTAAGCACATTGACATTTCAGAGAACTTTGGGGACTTGCTTACCCGATCGGCTCGACCCTGAATGTGAGCCAATCTTGCAGTCGTCTCCGGCTGCCATTCTTCGGTTGGTACACTATCTTTTAGGTTTGGCATCACCCCTTCCCGTACCGACTTCAACTTCTTTGTACAGGCCTCAATTTCACGTCTGGGTTGTTTCTGTGCGACCTGGTGCGCTTTGCTAGGCGCGAAGAACGAATCTTCACGCTCTTCCTCTATTTTACGCACTAGCGCTTCTTTCATCGTCTGAGCTATTTCCTGGTTGACTTTGTCAACCAGGTTGCGCAGCTCAAACTCTATACGCAACTCCTCCTCACTGAGTTTGTCTAGGTACAACTCCATCTTAACTTATTAAAACAACAAAAACTTGCTACTACAACAACAAATGAATTCTCTAAGATATATACAACCACGGTTTATCCCGACCCCCACCATGGGTCGACAATAAGAATACCACTATTATTGGGTCAAACAAGGAAAAGGAAAAGGAACGGATTTATAATTTTGATCAGCTTGCTAATCTACCTTCAATTATGCAGTGGGCGTCCCAACTACTTACGAGTGATCCTCACTGCCATGTTGGTTAGACTAACGAAACTGGTTAAAGTACCTGCTTGATCATGTCATCAGCCTTACCCTCGTTCCACAATCCAGATTCCAATCCTACATTTGGAGACAATGGATCGTGTGAGTGATAAGTCAGAACTGACACGCAATAATCCGATATCTACGAGGCCAAATGCTCAGCTCTCGCGACTGGATTATTGTTTTATTAAGAAGGAGCGATAACTCGCCGGCTATCGCTAAGATTTCCACAACGTGTCCCATAACCTGCTTGTAACTTATGTCCAAAACTTGAATAAACTTGATTGAACAGCTACAAGTGCTGTGCCCTGGACGTACTTAATCTAAAAAGGAGGACTGGCGAACCCATCCCTAAGGATGCCAATTTAAAATTGAATTAACGAAGTGAAATACAGCGAAACCTAACTAACGTTGTGGGTGGAAATCTACTTTTTAGCCAAATTTATCCTCACTTGTGTGGCAAGGCGCACAAGGTTTTAAGGAAATATATTTTTAATTTTTACGTTTAACAACTTTCTCAAATTTATGCTTAAAATTATGCCCTCGAGAAAAAAAATTGTATTATAAGATTAATTATTTAGTATACCATCCTGTATGTTTAAAGTATTTCCCTAGTGACCAAACTTCCAATTCGATATTTTTGAATTAGACTGTATATATGATACCTCTGGCAATATTAATTGCAATTGGAGAATAAAAAACTGGAAACAAATTGGAAGATGCCGAAAATATAAAAAAAGGGGAGAACGAAAAAGAATTTGGTGCGATGCAGACCGTTTATTGAAATTTATAAAAAATTAACAAAAAACATAAAAAGTGTTAAAAATGTTAAAAATTGATAATAATAGTTGAATAATTAAAATATAGTTAAATAAATAAAAGCTCATTGTTTTCTCAACTTAATAATAAACTGCAAATCTTAATAGTGAAAATTTTGGGGAAACATGTGCAATTAATAATATTAAAATGGACGTTTTGTGTAAAATTAAAACATGTGAATTTAAAGGACTATTACGTGATTATAAATGAAAAAAAAACTTAAGTAGCAAACAAGCAGTAATATGAACAAAAACAATCTTACACATAAAAATGTTAATAATAAGATAGTGATTAAGAACACGGAATCGTAATCTACGTAAGCCGTAATAATTGTACACAGTTATATAATAAAACATAATAAATAAGTTAATAAATAAATCGTTATAATAAATAATAATAAATAATAATATTAATAATAAAAAAAGTTAATCTAAGTTAATAAAAAAATCAAAAATGAAATTAATTCATCGAAACGAATCGAAAATTCTATTGCAATAAATCAACGTCAGCATTATGGATTAGCGCGTGGCCACGTCTTCGACTACAACGGATTTGCAAATGGTGTCATTCCATTTATTTTGATCTTTTTATTTATGATCTATAGTTTAATATAATCCTTCTAGTTTTAATTAAAGTTGTTTTTTTTTGGCTCTAATAATAGTTATAATTGTAAATAATAAGATTTTTTTTGGTTATGGTGTAAAAGCAAAATTTTCAATTTTTAAAAATTTCTTTAATTAATATATTTCCATTCAAAATGAATTTTTCGAGTTTTATTTTATTTATTTTTTTTTCGTAGAATGATTACGTCGTAATTTGTTGTATTTTCAATTGGTGATGGATTAACACCTTCGAATCCGAACAATGACCTTGGACCACCTCTATTTTTCACAGCAAATTCTAGCTCTCAAATGGTCCAGAAAAGAACTCCCCCAACGACTGCAACCTAGCCGGCTGCAAAATGCTGTGCTGGATCAACCATTAGAGAGTCTGTGGTAAATTTTCAGAATTGTTGTCTGGAAACTTGTTACACTTGGCGTAACTTCTTACTACAAGCTGGGTTATTAAAACTGAGGAAAGAATGAGGGGGCAATCTTTACCATCTGACCGGGATATGGAATGATGTTTCAAATTTAACTGGGAATGTGCAGCCCTTTATACCCCCGGTATCTTCCCGGCCGAGAAAGAGATATGCACATTGCTCCAGGGATCACACCATTCACCCTTGCCTGTACAGAATTGAAAGATTGTTAGTTGTACCTGGTACCGAAAACCGTACAACTCGATAATTAATTCTTGAGAAATGGTTGGTGTTGCTACTACCGAAATTAAATTTTTTTTTTTTTAACATATCGACAACATTTGAGACAGTGGTTCATTAAATGCCCGCATTTAAACGCCACATGAAACAGTGATGCCTATATACCAACAATTTATTTACATTGGAAACAGATGTTGTGTTCCAGTTTATGACAATCCTAAATATATAAATTTTAAATTCCAAATGCTATCACGAATGTTGGTTTATCCCCCAGAGTGTGGGTTGGGACATGCCACAGATAAACCAAGAATTCGAAAATCCAGCAATGCAACTTAAAAGTTTTAGATTCACCCCGGTATGCTTATGACCCGCCACTGAATCTGGTCAGGCATGCCTCTAGAGCATGACCGCTGCCATACTCATACCGGTCAGAATCTCATCTCAGTTAAGACAGGGAACAGATGTTGAGCTCCCCGTTTGGGCGCCACTTGAAACGTGGTGCCTACATATAAATAAAATGGACCTGATGTTATTAGGCCCTTGTTTGGGCGCCACTTGAAACGGGTTAGCCTCTTACCTATTGAGGCCAGCCCGGTTTCACAGAATTTGCCACTACCCATGTTCGCACTCCTTGCGGCATTTATTCCCACAGCTCAGTCTTTTAGAGGAAAATGGCGTGGGTATTGGAGTGCATGGACAGCGGCCTTGCTTGTAACGAATTCTGTGTTTCGTTCCACATTATATTTCCTGTGCCTTTCAGAATTAACCTTTGCTATACTTATCTTCATCTTCGCGCTGCAACAATTTTGGGTCTCGAGTGAGATAAGGTGCGTACCCCTGAGGTAGCGGTCGATATTTTGATTGTTTAACATATTGACTGGCAATACCTTGTAAAGAACCAAAGATATACACTTACAATTACACAATGTACAACTTTCTTCTGTTAGATTTAAATAAGTTTGTATGGATTTTTTTGGTTGTTATAATGTATAATTGTATCCGAAGAACTGGTATGTATGACTATGAAATAGGATGATCGTTCAAGAAAGGTGGAGAAGGAACGATGGATGAAAATTTTTGGGATGAATCGGGGCAGTCGGTATTTTAGTTTCATCAAGTAAACAATAATTTAAAAAAATATTATCAATAATTAATAATTAGTCTAAAATTAATAAAATAATAATAAAAAAAGTTTCCAGTTGGAATAATAATAAAAATTGTTGACTACCAATACGAATTTTTTATATCTAAATCTAAAAGTAAAATAAAAACCGGGTGATCCGTGTTAAAGTATTCGTATGCAGGTATTAATAAATTGTGAAGTGCAACGTACTGTAACAATTCAGTTGAATTGATTTCACAAGCTGTAGAATTTGGGTTGATCTCCCCGGCATAAAAAAACTATATTTTTTAATAAGCTAACCGTAATTCATATTTCTTTTACTCGTATAGAATATTTTGGATAGCGGAAAGGTGTTTTGCGCGGGAAACAAGAGCATAAAAATATTTGTTCATATTTTTTTTTTGTAGAAGGTCAGCTTTTTGGTTTTTTGAAAAAACCAAGGCATTAAGTGTCGAGAATTGCAATAAAGTGGTTGTTCGTTTTAAATATTGAAATTCAATAAATTATAAATAGAAAAAACCCAAAAGAATTGAAAATGGATAATTAAAATAAATCTTGCCCAGTTTAGACAAAAGTTAGTTAAAATTAATATATGGTGTAGTTTTTCGTGAAATTAATAAGTTAAAAGGTTAACGAAAACATTATATATAAGAACCTATGTGACAAAATACCTTGCTGTGAATAATCGAACGGGATAACAAATTATGTATCCGCGATTAATATAATAATTAGTAATAAATTGTAGAAGCTACAAACACAAATTGAAAGTGCATCTAAAAAAAAACCGATAAATGAACTATGTATTTAACCAAACGAATAATTTTGTAAATAAATAATTTATTGGTAACATAAAATCGTTTGTGGTGTTGATTACTTACCAAAACACCCTTGTATTTCCTCGCTTGGTCAAGTGGAACTTTTTAAACGACCCTCGTTTATCCGTCGTTGCTTTACAATTGGGACCAATAAATTTTGTGGTGTAACGAATCTTGGTGTAAAACAAAAGCATATTGATAACGTTGAAGCTGTACTGAATCGTGATCTGGTGGATATATTGGTTCGGAAGTACCAGGAGGAGCCGCATTTATCCGCATGCTGTTTTTGGGCGTGGTACCGTACGCTGCTGATGAACATTCAGACAAGAGGTGTCTACAAAAAGAAACGTGGAACATACGGTAATTGATTTTTTTGTAATAATTGTTAAACTGATGTTTTTGTTTGTGGTTGCTGGACTTATAAGAAAACGTATTCATATAGCAGTCCATTAGTCATTAATTGATATGATAATATTATTTTGTTTATTTCTGTTTATGCGGTAATAATATTTTTCGAGATAATTGATTTTGGTAAAGGGGTTTTCAAGCATAGATATTTATATTTTGTTAATTAAATTTTGTATTTAACTCTAACTTGGATTTGCGTTAAACACCATGTACTAATTTTCATATAATTGGGAGTGAAGTTCTGAAGGGTGATGATAACAGGCGCTTCTAAAATTTAATTGCACAGCTAAAGATGTCGTGTAATATGTCTGAATTTTAAGAATCCCCCCGTTTGTCCTGAGTCAGTAGCCGGAAAAGCTGTGCTCAGACACGTTACTCGATGATTTTGTATTCGATCGATTAGTCGGTCGTTACAAATGGCGCCCAATGTATTAAGGCTTTCAATTTCATTATGATAACCTTCCGTTATTTTAATTTCTTAGCAACGGTTATTTTTTTTATTTTCAACTTAAAACAAAATTAACGTAGCTACATTTTCCGTTTATACTTTTTTTTTTTTTTTTTTTTTTTTTATTTATTTATTTATTATTGCCTAAATAGTCTAAGAGACTGTGGCAGGCAATCCATAGCAATTTAAAACATACACACAATTTACAATATCATATTAACATAGAAAAAAAAAAGAAAGAAAAACAAAACATTATTATATTTAGAATTAAATAAGATTTAACATTAACATACTGAAAACTCATTATGAGATCTTGTCACTTCAAATCTGATCCTTTGATTCATCCGATAGTTTTTTTTTATAATACATATATGTATATTTAAATATTCTTCACGTAGCCAAGTTAGTGGTTGCTGCTGATTGGAATTTAAATTTGATTTTAACTTGTCTACTAGATCTCTCTATAATACATTCAACCATTTACTGATTAAGTGATCCTTCAACAGCCGTTTGTATTTCATAATATTGGACTCTATTCTAATAGCCTGGGGAAGCTCATTAAATAGAGCAGGGCCCATATAAAATGGATTACTTTGGGAACGGCTTGTACTTACGGTATTTAAATAATATAATGAGCTTGCATTGTTTCTTGTATAATGTGAGTGAACTTCAGATACGGCTATAGGAGTGAGATTACATTTCATCAGAGCCATCTGAGCTTTCTTAATAAACATCAACAATTGAAATTTCCCTAGAATCTCTAGGGGAAGTGTTTTGGAAGAGTACAAAGATTTAGTCGACGTTAGTACTGGCAGGCATTTGATAGTTTTGATGATCCTGTTTTGAAGAACCCAAAGGCTTTTGATGGAATTTTTCGGTGTAGTAGTCCATAGCGAGCTCATATAACTCAATCTAGAGTTGATATATGCGTCATAGAATAACCATGCTGTTCTTTCATCAATTAGACTTCTTATTCTCTTCAACGCAAATGCATAGGGCCAGATTTGTTTTTTAACTTTCAGTACTTGTTCCTTCCATTTCAGGTTTTGGTCAATGAGGAGCCCCAAGTAGGTAGTAGTTTCAACTTGCAGTATTTTATTATTATTTACTTCCAAGTAACGGGGAAAATGCGCAGGAAACTTTTTGTTTTGGAAAATTATGTAATTGGTCTTTAACATGTTCATGCACATTTTATTAGCAGTCAGCCAGTATTCTATTTTAGTAATATCTTGTGCCATTTGATCAAGAAGGCTTAAACCATCTGAAGATTTATACACTAGAACAGAGTCATCCGCATACATAAAAAGTTTTCCAGACAAGTCTATATTGAACATGTCATTAACGAAGAAGTTAAATAGAATTGGACCAAGAATAGAACCCTGCGGCACACCAGATACCACTGTCAGCGGCTCGCTCTTAATACCATTTACCACCGTGTATTGGACCCGGTTAGTGAAATAAGATGTTAAAATGGATAGGGTGGCTACGGAGGGATTTAACTTTGTAATTTTTGAAAGTAGGATTTTATGTGGCACAGTGTCGAAAGCTTTTTTAAGGTCTATAGAGAGCATCGATACATATTCCTTGCACTCTAAACCCAAATAGATTTCATTGAGTACAGACACTGCCGCTGACTGTGTGCTAGATGCTTCGACAAATCCAAATTGGTTAGCATGTATAATTTTATTGCACTTAAAATATTCATTTAACCTAGCTACAATTATTTTCTCAAATATTTTGGAGAACACATTCAGGATTGATATTGGCCGATAGTTAGATGGAGACATTTTATTTCCGGCTTTGAAAATAGGATGAACTATTGAGGTCTTGAGACAGTCCGGAAAGTGGCCAATATGTATGGATTCATTGATTAACTTTACTGTTAAGGGGATGAGAAAAGTGTTACATTTTCTTATAAACTTCGCTGAGATTGAATCATATCCTGATGCAGCAGTTCGATTAAGATTATTTATTATTGTAGCAACTTCTAAATAATCAGTAACCGAGAAATTAAGTTGTGGAAGACCTTCATATTTTAAGTAACTGGAAAAAGGGGGCATTGTAGTATGGGTGGTTGTTCCGTCGGTTAGGTTTCCAATGTTTATGAAGTATTCGTTAAAAATATTAGCGATGTCGTATGAGTCATGTTTAACTTCAGACAAATTGTTAGTCAGTGCAATGATTGGACTCCTAGAGTACTCGTCATCTTTGTTAAATATCAACTTTTTTAGAACCGTCCAAGTCGCTTTGGAATTTCCTATAGATTGCTGGAGCGCACCAAGGTTGAACGCAGATTTGAGCCTTCTTTTAGTATATATTACTTGGTTCCGAAAATACTTGAATCTTTCTTTATAATAACAGTTACTAGGATATTTGTTTTTCAGACGATAGAAGACATTCCTTATCTTTAAGATAGATACAAATTCTTCGGTTACCCAGGTTTTAGTGGCATCCTTGTTTAATGATTTCGTATTAGAGGTAATGAGTTGCGATAGCTCATCACACAATTGTTTAAAATTACTTATACAAGAGTCATTATTGCATATATAGGGAAGATAAGCAAAGACCCTATCGTAGTTAGTAACGCTAAACTGACGGGATATACGTTTAGGGATAACAATAGAATCGGATTTATCTACCAGTATAATTCGATGATCGAAATCGGGGGAGTCAATTAGGCTTATGTTAAATTTTGATAGGATTAGGTCAGTGATGACATGGTCAAGTACCGAGGGCGTTGAAGAAAATCGAGTGTAAAACTCGGGGCTCAAGTTGTTGAGTATCGTGTATCCACTACTAGAGACCACCGACTTCATCCAAGTCGTCTTATATTCACTTGAGCTAAACAAATTAATATTAATGTCACCCAATACCATTGATTTGGGGTATTTTTGTAAAACATTCTCAAGAGTGTGAAAGAAAACACTCTCTGGGCATTGTTTGGTGCGATATATACCAATCACTCTGCTATGACAGAGTGGTAAATTAACAACAAGGAAACTAGTACCATGCAGAGTTAATTGTTCTTCCTCTATTGCAACAGTAGAGTCAACAATAAACATTGCAATACCACCACCCCTATCTGCGTCTCTACAACAGAAAAAACATTCATACCCGGGTAGAGTGTAAAATGGCACTTCGTTGCAATAAATCCATATCTCCGTAATTACGATAATGTGAGGTGGCGTGTTTAATGTTTTTAGAAAGTTACCAATATTTTCAAAATTTTCGCGGAGAGATCTAGCATTTATCAATACATACCTCAGACAACCATCAGTATAACTTGGCTCTGCGTTTAGATAGTGATTTAGTGACAAGTTGTTAAAAATTTCAGCTTCGGTAATATCAGTTGACGATTCCATAATATAAAGCGAAATAAATTTGAAATAACAAAATCCAGAATGAATCTAAAAATATAGAAAAAACAATATTAGTTTATTAGGAAAAGAAAACAGAAAACAAAAGAAAATATGTGTATGTTATAATGATATACAATAATTGAGATAGCTCGACACAGATGTTACGTAATCGTTGACGCCTTGCCGATGTGAAGTAGTATTCAATGGGCTTCTAGTTAGCTGGTAGCTGTGACATGTAATATACAACCCTGGGAATGTCAGCCTCCTTCTCTTGAATGTAGACGTGTCCATTGTACCAACATTTAAATAGAATACCAGATCGTTGTAATTTTCTTGAGGCAGTCAGTAAAGCAGCAAAATGTTTTCGTAATCGATGGTTTATAATTAATTTTTTATTGGGTAGGCTAGTTGGAAACAATTGATGCAAGAAAATTGGCCCATTTTTTATTAAGTGAGCCATTACTGCTTGCTTCATGCTGCTAAATTTAAATGAGATAAATAGCTGTACAGTTGTGTGTATTTTATCTCCACTGCCTCTTGAATTAACTCGGTGGAAGTAGTTATCAACATCATCCAATTTAAATTTAAGTACAGCACCTAACTTTATTACAAACTGCTCGTAGTCAATAGTGTCCGAATTTGCAGAGCTCGGTGGAATCCCCAGCACAATTATATCATTTTTGAGTGACTGTTGCAGAACGAACTCGTTTTGATACTCTAAGGTGTCAATACGCTGTTGAGATTGGGCAACTTCAGAAGTAAGTGTTGCGATATTACGCGTGTTACCATTCACATTATCATTGATAGTATCCATTTTCACATTAATATCGTCGATTTTAGATTGAAGCTCTTGGCTGAGTAACTCGGTTCTCTGAATAATGTCACTATTTGAAGTACAAATGGCTTGTATTATATCCTTTAACGTAGGGCTTTCAATTGATTTCAAAGACGTTAATGTTAGAGTTTCAGCCACAACAATATTTTTTTGTTTTCTGGTAACGACATTAGATGTGGACCCCATTTTCACGGACGCACTTAATTATAAATTATTTTATGTAATCAACGCTTGCTATCGATATGTATGTATAGTGGATGGCATGCGGTAAAAATTACATCAAAAGATGAGCAGCACAGTATTGGTGTAAAAACGTACTTTCAATCTAGGTTAGTTATCCGCGTATGTGTGTATCTGGATTGTAATATTAATTTATTAATTTCGCTGGTCCAGGGATACCGCAATTAATTAAAGAGTAATGGTATTCAATTTAACTCTCAATCGACAGCACCCGTATGTAAATATAAACCATATATAACTTGAATTCATTCAAGATAAAACCATTTTTCACAAACGAAATGTTAAGCAAGTATAAATGATTATGCACAACGACTCAAATATGGCATACAAGGTATGATTCAAACAGTTACTTGTACGTGATGACAATGAAACGAAAACACTATAAATCACTGTTTAATAGCTAAGTTATTAACGATATGTTTTCGACACTCTAATATGATACGATATTGTAATTGTAATTTAATTTATGAGCAGCACCGTTATTGATATAAAATGCACTTCCAAACAAGGTTAGTTATCCGTGTATGTGTGAATCTGGACGGATTGTAATAATAATTTCGTCGATCCAGAGATACTGTATTAATTACAGGGTAATGGTATTGAATTTTACTCCGAGTCGACACTTGTTATCCGTATATATGTATATACTGGAAATGTGGTAGATTACTCCAGTTCCAAAGCTGTTTTTCACATACAAAGTATTAAGCACGTATAAATGACTATGCACAAAAATATAAATATGACACACAAGATATTATTTATACAGTTTTTGTTCACAATGCACTATAAATCAACGATTCGACAGCCAACTTTTAACGGTATGCTACCGATATCCTCCGATCAAGATCAGCTATCCGTGTACGTGTGTATCCGCAATAATAATTAC
Organism: Nephrotoma guestfalica; assembly: GCA_963691935.1. Classification (NCBI taxonomy): domain Eukaryota; kingdom Metazoa; phylum Arthropoda; class Insecta; order Diptera; family Tipulidae; genus Nephrotoma; species Nephrotoma guestfalica. Next base: position 158,604,881 of record OY829913.1, read on the forward strand.
GTCGATCCAAAAATACGGTAATAAATTATATCGCGTGGTGATATGACAATAGCTTTAATTAAATAAGAGGTTTAAACGGAGAGAACTAATTAATTAGATGCACAAACAACTATCACATAATATAACACTATTGAGCACAATATAAAGCCATTAGTTTAATTATAATAATTTTTTTTTTCACATCAGCAAAGTACGACTTATTTATACTGCAGCCATCTTTTTATTCTTTCATTATTTGTAACCGTTGGCTAATAGATTGCAGGATAATAATATTCACACATGATCGCGTTGATATTCGACTTTTTGGTCTTTGATTTACGACGTCAGAAATAATCATGGTTGGATATACCTTAATGATTTACATTTACACGCGCGCATATTTTCCTTTAGAGTTTTTGATTAATGCGTTTGTTCACGTGCAGATGTAAATTTTTCTTGGTTGGTAACTTCTGATCAAAGTGCGGTTACTTGTATTTCGCGTAATTATTCCTCTTTTCGAGTTATTTAGGTTAGCTAAATATGATTTTTTATGTTAGGTGTTAAGTAACCGAAATTTGATTTGGATCAGTTAACGTTTGGGTTCATACGCTTTTTGAGTGTCTGAGCTTGTAATTGTTTGCATGTTATCAATAGTTCGTTACATTTAATTGTCAATAGTTATATTTTATTTTTTTTGAAGCCCTGTTTATCATTTCCTGACTGTGATCTTCACTCCTTTTACGTATTATAGTTACATTAAAGTTACCATTTTTTTGTATTGCGAATTCTCGAACTTAGTATATTTCATAATTTTTTTTTGTGCTTATGTATGCAAATTAATCATACGTAATCTACTATTTTTGTGCTCTGTTTTTTTTTCGTTTCAAATTACTTTGTCTCTTATTATTTTTCTTATATATTTCATAATTTTTAAGTTTATATTTTTTACCATTTTGAATTACATAGCTATTGTTGAATTTTACGTTTAGCTTATTCTATACAATTCCTTTTTAATTTTCATAACCAATAAATATGTCTATGAATTTAGATCATTTAACCCATGACGAATTTCTGATTGAATGTGAAATTCGCAACTTTCATGGAACGGCCTTGGAGATTTATGCCCAACTGAAAGAACAGTTAATTTCGGAACGACAAGCCCCCGTTCTAATCCCTACCCGCGCACATGAGTCGGCCCGTAAAAATCCGAAACGGGAAATTGTGAAATGCAAAGCGAAATTACAAAGTCTCAAAAGCGCGATTCAAGAACTTGAAAATGTGACTAATAAAGGCGAACATGATAAAATTTTGACTCGATTACTCCATGTAGAGGGTAGAGTACTCAGAATATCTCGTTCGCGAGCCATAAAAGCCGAAATTTCGGAATTAAAATATATTATTCTTTCATTAAAAGGATGTTTGCAGAAGTGGTACATGGACGATTTTGACGAGGCTGATGGTGAAACGTCTTTTAACAAAACCTTAGAGGTTATTAACATCCAAGGACCTCCGGAAGAAGAACTTGATTCGGAATCCGAGTTAACCGATGTTGATACTAAGAATAAACCAGTAGTGATCGTGCCAGTTGACACGTCAGCTCAAGTTATAGTACCTAAACAAATTTCATCCCAAGCGACCACATCCATGCAATCTACGGTCGCAAACCTTAATAAGGCCTCGTCCTCAAAAGATTACAGCACCAGCGCCCCTATTGCAGAATTCGCACCTGTGGTACAAAAGAGTATTCCTAGTATGAAACCCGACCAATTAGATGCGCTATTCAAAATTATAAACGAGCGTTTTGTAAAATATGGTAGTCCTTTCACGGAGGAGCGCGTACCCAAGTCAATTCAGGAGACGCTAACGGTTGATAACAAAGTACCCGAACCTCCATACAGCCATATGGAAGTTCCCCCTAAACTATGTCATGGCCATAGCCATAAAGAGGTTAAAGGTAACTCTGAATCGGCAGTACCTAAAGCTAATATATGGTCTCAAATTCCACCTTCTACAGTAAACGATTTTAAATATTCCAATTCCCCCAATAAGCATCTTCATAAGTGGAACTTATGCTTTGACGGTTCCACCTCTGATAAAACTGACATAGACCGATTTTTATACCGAGTGGAACGGTCTGCGGTGCGATATAACGTCTCGCAGGTTTCGTTGGTTGAAGAACTAGGTGCTCTCCTTAAAGGAGAGGCACTCGAATGGTACTGGCTCTTCCTAGAAAGAAATGGTTTAGTTTCGTGGGCTCAACTGCGCGCTGAATTAGTACGTAGGTTTCAGCGATACTCAACTGAGGATGATATTCTTCAAGAATTAGATAATCGAAAACAGCGCTTGCCCAAAGAGTCCCTTTATGATTTTTATAGCGCATTATTAAAAATTGCAATGAAATCTCCTACGGCGATTTCTGAAAATGAACTCTTAAGATACGTTAAAAAGAATATGCGGCCCGGTTTGCAGTTTCATTTGCAGATGTCAGATAAAAAGATAAGTTCCATAGATCAACTCATTGCCGCCTGTGTGAGTTGGGAACAAACCTGGGCTAGAAATGGATATTGTCCTGAAAATTTTCTTCACCTGAATAAAAAATCCATCAATGAACTTGATTCTTGTTGCCATTCGGCTGATTTATCAGTTCCATCCTATCATGAAAACCAAATTGCGGCTTATCAACGGATTAAAAAGGATAAATCGACCTACGGTAATTATTCATCTTCTCAAACTGGACTTAAACCAAAATCTGAATCTGACGTCAAAATTAATGATGGTGCGAATAATACATGTATTTGTTGGAATTGTCAAGACATCGGCCACGTTTATCAAAATTGCCCCATTCCGTCATCTCATATTTTTTGCTATGGTTGTGGAAGCGAAAATGTACTTAAACCCAACTGTCGTAAGTGCAATGCCGTCAAATCGGGAAACTTGAATACGGAAATGCGAGCGACTGGGCGATCACATTTCCAAAAGGTCATGCCACCCAGAACCATGCCGATGATTACAATAAGCCCACCCGAAACGGAATCCTCGCACCGTCCAGTTCAATAATTTCGTTTTCGCATAATTCAAATTCCGCAATCAACAGTGTCCCTAACCATCTTACGGGCATGTTTCAATCTACAATGTCTTCGTTCAGTCGAACTTCTCAATATTTTTATAAAAGACGTAAGTTTGGTTAAATTCGTTGAAGGTCAAGTATTTAATTTGTTCTCTGTCCCCGAAACAATTTTAACTGACAATGGTAAACAGTTTGTATCCCTTCAGTTCCAACATTTACTCTCTAAAAACGGCGTAAAACATCTTACTACCCTCAAATATACGTCGCAATCCAATGCTTCCGAACGAGTGAATCGGTGTATCTTATCCGCTATTCGCTCGTATATAAAGTCCGATCAACGAGAATGGGATATTCATCTAGACGAAATTGCTTCTGCATTGCGTAATGTTGTGCACGACTCTTGTGGGTACTCGCCGCACTATTTGGTATTTGGAACACACCAGAAGAATCACGGATCTGATTATGCCTTGCGGAAACTTTTGTCTTCACATGGAGATAATGAACTTTTGATGTTATCAAAACCTAGTAGATTGAACTTAGCTAGAGAATCAGTTTTGTGTCATCTGAGGACCGCCTATGCTAAAAATACCAAACAATACAACCTTCGCAGTCGAGCCCGTCGATTCCTACCTGGTCAATCAGTGTTTGTCAAGAATTTCGTGCAAAGTGACGCAACTAAAAATTTTAACGCTAAGCTTGCTCCAAAATCCATCCCAGCTATCGTTTCAAAACCGGTCGGTCAAGCCGCATTTGAATGTACCGATTTAAATGGAAACTTTTTGGGCGTTTATCATATAAAAGATATATACAATCCCTGAAAATTTTCACTTATTTAGAATTTTAAATACTTTAACAAGCCCGGCTTCATGAGACATCTCAGTGGTATGGGTCGTCCCCACGAGTGTAACAATTCAGTTGAATTGATTTCACAAGCTGTAGAATTTGGGTTGATCTCCCCGGCATAAAAAAATTATATTTTTTAATAAGCTAACCGTAATTCATATTTCTTTTACTCGTATAGAATATTTTGGATAGCGGAAAGGTGTTTTGCGCGGGAAACAAGAGCATAAAAATATTTGTTCATATTTTTTTTTTGTAGAAGGTCAGCTTTTTGGTTTTTTGAAAAAACCAAGGCATTAAGTGTCGAGAATTGCAATAAAATGGTTGTTCGTTTTAAATATTGAAATTCAATAAATTATAAATAGAAAAAACCCAAAAGAATTGAAAATGGATAATTAAAATAAATCTTGCCCAGTTTAGGCAAAAGTTAGTTAAAATTAATATATGGTGTAGTTTTTCGTGAAATTAATAAGTTAAAAGGTTAACGAAAACATTATATATAAGAACCTATGTGACAAAATACCTTGCTGTGAATAATCGAACGGGATAACAAATTATGTATCCGCGATTAATATAATAATTAGTAATAAATTGTAGAAGCTACAAACACAAATTGAAAGTGCATCTAAAAAAAACCGATAAATGAACTATGTATTTAACCAAACGAATAATTTTGTAAATAAATAATTTATTGGTAACATAAAATCGTTTGTGGTGTTGATTACTTACCAAAACACCCTTGTATTTCCTCGCTTGGTCAAGTGGAACTTTTTAAACGACCCTCGTTTATCCGTCGTTGCTTTACAATTGGGACCAATAAATTTTGTGGTGTAACGAATCTTGGTGTAAAACAAAAGCATATTGATAACGTTGAAGCTGTACTGAATCGTGATCTGGTGGATATATTGGTTCGGAAGTACCAGGAGGAGCCGCATTTATCCGCATGCTGTTTTTGGGCGTGGTACCGTACGCTGCTGATGAACATTCAGACAAGAGGTGTCTACAAAAAGAAACGTGGAACATACGGTAATTGATTTTTTTGTAATAATTGTTAAACTGATGTTTTTGTTTGTGGTTGCTGGACTTATAAGAAAACGTATTCATATAGCAGTCCATTAGTCATTAATTGATATGATAATATTATTTTGTTTATTTCTGTTATTATCAGTTTACGATTTATATGCGGTAATAATATTTTTCGAGATAATTGATTTTGGTAAAGGGGTTTTCAAGCATAGATATTTATATTTTGTTAATTAAATTTTGTATTTAACTCTAACTTGGATTTGCGTTAAACACCATGTACTAATTTTCATATAATTGGGAGTGAAGTTCTGAAGGGTGATGATAACAGGCGCTTCTAAAATTTAATTGCACAGCTAAAGATGTCGTGTAATATGTCTGAATTTTAAGAATCCCCCCGTTTGTCCTGAGTCAGTAGCCGGAAAAGCTGTGCTCAGACACGTTACTCGATGATTTTGTATTCGATCGATTAGTCGGTCGTTACAGTACAATAAAATGAGAAGTTTGGTCGTGTAATTCGCAACATCTTTAATTATCCGTTTTATCCATCGTTCTTAACATCATGGCGCCCAACGCTTCGTTATATTATTATTGTAAGTTTTTTTTTTATATAAAGTTGTTCATGTTAAACCAAATTAATCCTACCACAATTTATAATATTTATCTTAGGAATTATAAATTATTTAATTAATTAATTATTCCCAAAATTATCTGTCTCATATTAGTTTAATTTCGGTCCATTTCTTGTCAATTAGATATAATTTTGGTCCATTAATTAATTAATTAATTTATAACTAGATTTATTAGTTTTTTTTTACTCTCCGGAGAATTCTGAAATTTTATGTTTTAGGCATATTCAAAAATTAATTTTGTTATTTATAATTATGCTAAATTTTGATATTTTCGATATCGTTCTTATGTTTAAATAATTTTATTGTTAGTTGAATCAGTTTATTTCAATAATTATGGTTTCATATTTCAATTGTTGTGGCATTTATTAACTTAACATGAGATAAATTCCATGCGGAGCGAGATGTAACGAGGTAAGTAGTTTAACTAGGCGGGTGGCATACATGTGGAATCCTTGTTTTCTTCTATTTCGCGATGGCGATTCTTTCTTTCGAGCTTTATTTTATTCTCCCTATTATTATTAATCCATTTATTAATTTACGGTCATTACTGATCGGCTCATGTTCCGGAAACCCCACCCCTGTCGCTCCTGAGACTTTAGCTGCGCAATCGACCGTTACACCGGAACCTCTGAGCCGATACAATAAATTTTCTGTAAATAGTCCAAGTGGTAGCTGAAACGTTACGGATGTCACCCAAGCAGGGACTATTCTGTTTGTTCTTGTTTAATTTTTAGTGCGCCTCGTTCGAATAGCGCCCAAGCAACCGCGTGGTCCGTTACATGCTAGCCGCAGAAGAGTGGCAGTGTCGTCGACCCATTATGCGGATCGAGTCGACCGAGGTTGTATATTATGGTGTTTACACAACAATATTAGATCAAGTAATACGAAAATATATTGGCCTCGGGCCCACAAAAGATGTTAGTAAGTATTTTTTTTGGGTACCATGGCGGTTTTGGCAGAAGGGGAAAGAGTGCCTATGTCACAACATTCCCGTCCTGAGAGACAGCCAAAAGAACACCATGCTACCTGGGCCGTAAGAGTTAGTATGCTGAGCCCCGATATACTTACCAATTTACTGCTGAAGGTGAAGAAAAACCGCAACAAAAATCGCAAATAAAACACAATAATTTACTGTACGTTACAACAGAAAACTTTATTCAGCAAAAACAAAAAAAAACAAAACAAAAACTTAGAAAAAAACTAGATATTTAACTTAATTATCCGCCGAGCTGCGCTACTACACGGATAATTAAATGTTGACTGACTCCTCTTAACCAAGATAATTCCGCGGTATTTATCCCAAAATTAATTACTTGTTGAGAGAGAGAATTTACATTTTAACCCAGTGATTAAAATTGTTCTCTCAATCAACAGAAAACTTTTAGAAACCGCGCATGTTGTGAATTTCCGGCTCGTATTTGCTACTAGCGGAAGTTTGTACAACAACAAATACAACTGGTTTTGATTTTCACATAGGTTGACGTATTCGTAAATATGTCAACGCTATACATAAATAAACCACTTGCATTTATCGTGTACTTGAAAAATGTAGAGATGTCTAATTACATAAACTATTTACGCTTACCCCACAGAAACTCATTAAAAAAAATTCTAACATGAATTAATGAAACAAGGCCATTTACCTTGTAGTAAATAAACGTAAAAAAGAAAATGTGAAGACGTAGCATGACTAGTACATAAGTTGGATATAGTTAGAGAATTATCTCCAAAGTCATGCAGATAAGAAAAATTATTTTTTTTTGTTTGGGATAGGTTAGTAACGGAATTAAATAGAATTCCGTTACAAATGTTATAACATCTCTCAGGGCTGCATTTTGCTGTAGCTATTATTGTGAAAAGTGTTACTATCCGTATGAAAGTAAAAAATAAACATAGGTGCGGAGGGTTATGCCCTTGCTGTCAACAAACCCCGGTTTGTGACAAATACGTTGTCAATGTCAAGTGTATAGAGTGCAATCGTAGTTTTAGAGGTCAAGAATGCTATCAAAAACATATAACAGTGGGATCGCTAAATAGTGGAATTATCTGTAATCAACTGAAGAAATGCAATGAATGCCTGCAATTATATAAGACAGCAAATAAGCATGTATGCTACGAAATATTTTGTAAAATATGTAATTTGCATAAACCTCAAGATCACCATTGTTATATTAGACCAAACAGAACCACCATTGGATAACATTCTTTTTGTTTTTTACGATTTGGAAACGCGTGAAGAAAAAAGTATTGATGAAAAAATTATTGATGAGGATGTTTCGCATGTCAAGCTTCACGAACCTAATTTATGTGTATTCCAGCAACGTTGTTGTAATTGCATGAATAAAATTGAAGCAAAATGCGATTGGTGTGGCATAAGGGAACATGTTCTCCAAAATAATCTCATAGAAAGATTTATTGAACACTTGTTGAACCAGCGAAAATTGTTCAAGAAAGTTATAGTTATGCTCACAATGGTCAAGCAGTTGACCATCAGTTTTTGTTGAAGTATTAACTGGACAAAACTGATTTAGAGCCAGAACTAATAATGAGGGGGACTAAGATCATTTTAATGAAATTGGAAAACATAAAATTAATTGATAGTTTAAATTACTTCCCAATAAGCTTAGCATAACTACCCAAGGCATTCGATCTTTCCGATGTATATAAAAAGGGCTATTTCCCGCATTTGTTTAATACGGCTGAGAATGCAGATTACGTTGGAGTTTTACCGCCTGAAAAATATTACAATGCTAATGTATGAAGGCTATAGATCGTGACATGTTTATTAAATGGTATAATGAACACAAACACAAGGAATTCAATTTAAAACGAGATATTGTTGATTACTGCATTAGTGATGTAAGGATTTTGGCTGAAGCTTCTGTTAAATTTAGAAAAATTATGCTGGAACAGTGTATGGTATGTCCATTTACCGAAGCTGTTACAATTTCTTCTGCATGTAACTTGGTGTTTCGGCGAAATTTTCTTAAAGAAGAGAAGATAGGAATAACACCTAAAATGGTTTTCGTATGACGGATAATCAATCAGAAGTGGCTATTGCTTGGATACTGTGGGAAGAGAAAAAACGGAAAATCACTATAATCAATAGTGCTAAGCAAAAGGAAGTAGTTATACATGGAGTTAAAGTCGATGGATATTGTTCAGCTAAAAATCAGGTGTTTGAATTTCATGGCTGTTATTACCATGGACATCCGGCATGTTTAAAATATAATCGCGATCAACCGTTATATGATAATCCGAATGATACCATAACTTTACGTTATGAGAACACTGTAGCTAAAACCGAGCGTTTACGTTCTTACGGATGTGACGTAATAGAAATGTGGGAATGCGATTTTTATAAAAAAATGAAAGGCAATAACGAAATAACTGCATTAAGAGCCCACAGCTTACTCGCCGAACCGCCTCTAAATCCCCGAGATGCATTTTTTGGGGGTCGAACAGAAAATATCAGAACATATTATAAATGTAAAGCTGGGGAAAAAATTAAATATATTGATATATGTTCTTTATATCTTTGAGTTTGCAAGGTGGAAAAGTTTCCAATAGCACATCCGGAGGTACTTGTTGGTAATGAAGATTGCTTAAAATTAAATTTAGAAAATTTAGAAGGATTAATTAAATGTAAGATTTTATCACCAAATTCACTATATTACCCTGTACTTCCTATATACGAGTACCTCCCCTCCAGTCCTGCATAGAGGGACTTGCAGCAAAGACAAAAATCAGAACGAATGTTTTCACAGTGACGAAGAAAGATCATTAACGGGAACTTGGGTTTTGGATGAAGTTAGAAAGGCTCTTGAAAAGGGATATCAAATATTACACATCTATGAGATTTGGAGTTATAATGTGGCACAATATGATAAACTTATTCGTGCTGGCGGATTGTTTACAGATATGATGAATAAATTTTTAAAATTGAAGCAACAAGCCTCTGGTTGGCCAAGTATTTGCACCACTCAAGAAACGAAGGAGAAATATATTGAAGAATTTTTAAATCGAGAAGGAATTAAGCTAGAATTCGATGAAATTATTAATAATTCTGGATTGAGATCTATGGCGAAACTAATTTTAAACTCATTTTGGGGTAAATTTGGGCAACGGGAAAATCAACCGAAAACTTCAATAATTAATCAACCATCGGAATTGTATGCTTTGTGTACATGAGGATACTATAGTAGTTAATTGGGAGTATAAAGAAGAAGCAGCTGACAGATTAGGTACTGTAAATGTTTGTATTGCTGCATACACTACTACTCAGGCTCGGCTCAAACTCTATAGATTTTTAGAAAGTCTCGGCGACAGAGTATTGTACTGTGATACGGATTCAGTAATATCATCAGTAGAGATGGAGAATATGAGTCTCCTACTGGAGAATTTATAGGAGATATGACCGAGGAATTAGAATCTTATGGACAGGGGAGCTATATTACAGAGTTTGTTTCCGGCGGACCCAAAAACTATGCTTTTAAACTATTTAGTACAAACAAAAATTCAATAGAGACTGTTTGTAAAGTTAAAGGCATTTGTTTGAACTATGACTCATCGAAATTAGTCAACTTCGACACAATAAAAGAAATTGTTATAGATTTTGATTCAGGTAATAATATTCCTATTGTTTCCAATAATATTAGGCGTACTCAAAAATTCGAAGTTGTAACTACGACGGAGGCTAAAAACTATAGGGCCGTGAGCAACAAGAGAAAATACTTGCCAGATCACAACTCGCTACCATATGGTTACAAAAAGCTAAACATTAATATGCACGTTTACTAAATAGATAAGGTCTGTTCTCTATCACCGCTGAACATACAATATATTCATTCGTTTTTATTAATCAGTATTTCTATTATGTGTACAAATAAAAGCCCCTCTACTGGGTGAGTGCAATTAGATGTCATAAAAGTTTAGTACAATTTGAGGATTACCTCACTTACGATTAACCACTTGCAGAAGTGAGTCGCGTAGGAGTGTCCTCTTTTAATTGATTTAGATAAAATTATTAGGAAAAATAATAAGTACGACATTTCTCATAATGATAAAGGATAAACATCTCACCGCACGCATCGTTTCCGAAATTATATCTGGAGAATTTATTCGTGAAGGAATGTATGGAGTTTGTTTAACTGCACGCTTATTGCCCTTCGATCATTTAAAGAATGTAGATATTAAACTGGAGTATGGAAAGATGATGTATGATAATTCAATACTTGCACCTATACATATTGAAATGGGTTGGCCTCTGCATGCGGTAGGGCAAACCCAGTTTCATAGAATTTGCCACTATCTGTATGGCATCCCTCGCGGCATTTGTTCCCGCAGCTCGGTCGGTGTAGAGGGGACGGCGTGGGGATGAGGATGCCCAGATATCGGCCTTGTTAACCGCGATCAGTTGACTCCTTTTGAGGAAACAGAATGAATTTTAACGGAGGGATTTGGGTGGATCTCGGACCCAGAAGTGAGGGAAGAAACAAGAAAAAAAATATGTCAACCCATCCCGCTGATGAGTTGACTATGGGCGTGTATATTCTATGACTCCTAGTGAGTCATCTCCTACTTAGGCTTCCTTACTGAAAATAATTCAGCCACTTTGTTGATGTTAATGCGTTGTGTAACAGATCGGCTCTAACAGAAAGGAAAGGGGCAGCCTAGGCCGTATCAGTTCCTGTCTTAAAAAGACCGTTAGAGGAACGAGCCGTTACTAGTTTTACTAATTTTTTAAATTTTTTAAAAGAAAAAGGTCTCCCGGCCGCCTGCTTGCTTCCACACTGAGCACACTCGGTATATTCACAAAAAACAACAACAAAATTTAAAATAAAACTGTTTTTTTTATTTTATTTTTAAATTACTCTACTCAAAACTCTTCACAAAAGTTCAAAAACACAAAAAAAAAATTTACTAAAACAACAAACAAACTATACTAAAACGAACAAAAACTATGGCCACGCGTTGGTCTGAATACTGTCTACTGCCTCTAAACAAAAATTTGTACCCGATTTATACATATCGGTGGCCGATTTTTGTGCTTTCATCACAAAAAAAATGTATAAAGCATGTACAACAACGTGACATCGATTTTGCTAAATCGATGCACGCGAAAAAATTTTTTTTCAATTTTCTTGAAACATAAATTAATTGCACGATACTTGCAATTTTTGATTACTTTCAATAGCAGAGTTCATTACTCATGCCATTTACCTCAAAAGTATTTGCCTTTGTACAATCAAAACAAGTGATCGTGTTACATTGATTTCAAGTACACATTAATTCAACCACTGCACAGTTATAAACAGTAGTTAGAGTAATGTACACACAAAAACAATGTGAATATTCGGCATGGAAATAATTTTTGATATAATTTAGAGGTGTTACCTCGAAAATTATGCCGATAGGTAATTTTAAAATATTTAGATTTGGGTTAGTAACGGAATTGGTTAGAATTCCGTTACAGCGTGGGGAAAACCCAAACCGTGAGATGAAAAGAATTCTCATGCTCTATTTAGACGGGACGTGGTTTAGGGTTTCAGCCTTTAGCCAGCCCAACGTGGCGGCCGCCCCACACCCTGAGAAAGTCGCAGCCGAGCAACTTAATCTTAATTATTAAAACAAACCAGTCAAATTTTTTTTTTTGGGCCTTAACAATTGTTTTAATTCTATATTATAAATAAGGTATACATGTCTAATTATCATATTAAAAGATTAAGCAAATATTTTTAAGCAAAATTGATTGCTAAGATACTCAAAAAGTGAATTTTAATTTTGTTTCAATTTAGAAAATTTTATATAATTAAAATTAACAACAACTAATGGACTTACGAAAATACAAGATTTGAATTTTAATCAGCCTAAGGAAAACGTACAAAAACTGTACTAAAATAAAAGAAAATGAATAAAGTGTTACGACTGTACTGTCGCAACTGGGTTCTTTGCCCTAATTGATTACGTTTCTTTACCCCGTTTTTATTTATATCTAAGCGCGGTTAATGGTGGATGGATTCCTGTGTGTTTCTTTTTTGTTTGGTTGGTAGTGATTGTACGAAAATGGGAGAGAGGGAGAGCGATGTACATCGAGTGGTGTGTAAAGCAAAACATTTCATAAGAATGTTTTTTTTATATGCCTCTCGTTTACATCAATGCGAATTGATGTAAACGAGAGACAGAGAAGAAAGACAAATCTTCTGGAATGTTTTGCGCGTCGTTTGTGCGGCGTGAGAATTTTTTTTGGTAATGGTAGTCGAGTTTATATTTTGTGAAATTAAGTCTAGTTTTGGATTCGAACGAGTAAATTTTTTTGTATCAAGTTTTTGTTTATAAATATTATTGAGATTGAGAAGACATTTTTTTTTCGGCGTGTGGCCGCATGTTTTTTTGTTAAAAATATATATATATTTTTTTTTGGAAAATAAAGTCGAGTTGTGATTTTTGAAAAGTCAAGTTTTTGATTTTTGAGACAGTCGAGTTTGGAATTTTGTGTATATATATTATATTATAATTTGCTTTTTGTGATAAATTAAAATTTTCGGAAAAATAAAACAAAATATTAAACGTTTGAATTTGTAATTTTTTTTATTGGAAACTACATGAAAAATAAGTTTCCAAAAATACAAAGATCAGTGAGTGCTAGAAATCTATATATACATATATATATTTATAAAAATACGAAAGAAAAGTGAAAATCCCAAAACGAAAAGGAATACAAATTTCACGGAAAAACGTTTTTTATGTGTGAAAAATTTTTTTAGTGTAGTTCTTGGGTTAACACATAAATTTTGTTGGATAAAAAATTCATCCATTTTCGTACATTACATTATTATTTTTTTTGGATAACGGCGCAAAGACGCCCAACATTGTACGGTTACGGGTGGCCAACCACAAGGCTATCCGCATTTTTGGGTTAACGGCGCAAAGACGCCCAACATTTTGGCGGCCTATCGAGGCCAAATCTATTGACGGTGGGAAGACACCCAACATACAAGGCGGCCTATCGAGGCGTATATTTTATCGGGGAAAGGCCCCGCAACGTCCGACCGCACAAGGTCGCTACATACGGGTGGCCAAACGGTGGTAACGGTGAAAGGCACCGCAACGGTCCGGGTGTGGCACATCACCTGTGGCATGACGGCCGCGCAAGGCCGCACCGGTATTTTTATAAAGATATATTAAGGTTTCCATTTTTTTAGTTATATTTTTAATTTTTTTGATTTTATTTTTTTTGTTATTTTATTATTATATTGAATTGCTAAATATTTTTGTAATCGAGCGCCGCACAACGGGTGCACGCTCGGTGCGTATCGTTCTCTCTCTCTCTCGTTTTCTCCTGGTGCGGGTGGAGGGGGAAGTTGTTTTTATTGTGTTTTTTTTCTTTCCTGAAAATAAAATGAATTATTAAATTTTTTCCGGTGTGGTGTGATGGGAGCGGAAACTCCCTCTGTGTCGGCGTAGTGTTTGCGGTCCCTTGGTGCCCGCATCCGATTCCGTAACCAGCGCTTGTCCCCGTTTGAATTCGGATGGATGCGCGCACCAAGGCACCGCTCTCGGTTTATAATTTGGTCCCATGGTGCCCGCATCCGATTCCGTAACCAGGGCTTGTCCCCGTTTGAATTCGGATGGATGCGCGCACCAAGGCACCGCTCTCGGTTTATAATTTTGTTGTGTTCGTTCCTCAGGTTCCGGCCGACGAGTTTCGGCGGAACTCCGGTTACATTTTGTTTATTATTTGCGTTCCCCTAAATTTCTGTAACATCACGGTGTAAGCCAGGAGCCCTGTATGTCTCAAACCCCACGACCTTAGCACTTCTCCCTGAGAACGTAGCCTGCAAAAATCACCGTGGAGGCCTCTGCAGGTGCTTAGTGATATCTGCAGGTTGGCAGTAGCCAGCCTGTAACAAAAGTTTATGTGATTTAGATTGTGATGTTGAGCTGGTCCTTGATGCTGCCTTGATTGGTTAAGCTGAACGTCGGGTAAAGAACAGTAACGTCGAAATTTTTGTTGCTGCTTATTTGCTGCTTCCTTCTACTTAGTTATCGCGAGTACTGGATCTGAAGTACTGCTTTCCTTATTCCGGCTTTGTATGTTCGTTTGAGGTAAATTTGTTGAGGACCAAATGTGGTTTGTTTGGTAGTTTATTGATCCAGCTATTCTTACCACGAGGTGTTTCATAATAACATATTGCTTGTTAGGCCGATCCATCCTGCTGTACAGCGATACATAATTGTTTTGTTCCCGGCTATTGGCTGGTAAAACCTCGAGTCGAACTACGTTGGATGAATCTCATACCTCAATGTGTCATGCCGACGACTTATTTACATTCGTCTTCTAACTTTGAAGAAACTGTCCATCTGTCTGGTTTAGCAAATGATGTTTGGTGATTATTGAATGTTAAGGCCTATACCTCTCATGTTGATTTTGTCCTACGCTTATGACTTATCCTAGATATGTGTGTTACTTCACGTTCTAGTTATCGCAAATCATATTCAATTTTTAAGCTCCATAGCTGGATAGTATTTTCAGTTTGATGATTTATATATAGTCTTAGTTTAGATGATCTGCATCGTCTGAAGTTCAAATGTATTTGTTATCTGGTTTGATGTGAACCCTCAGAAATATTAATATTCAGTTCTGTTCCTATGATTACAGCCAAGTTTTCGGAGAAAGTGATGTACCACTTGGTACACAATGATGTTATTGTAGATGGATATGTGCTCCAGGTCTGATTTATCGGATATGCAATTCGATGTTATTACTAGCTTGCCGTTTTCTTTACTCCCACGTAATCTGGCATAAAATGAACACAGTGTAGGTTAATCTCCAAATAATCCTTCCAATGACAATTATAGACATTTAGAGTTAATGACCTTAATGGTTCACGTATAGAACCGAGTGTCTATGTAATTTCCTTTATGCCAGATGGAGAGTTGAGTTAAAGGACAACCAAATGACGGTACTGCGAAGGAAAGCGCTGATGTTTATAAACGGCCTCGGCTTCTTGCAAAGTATATCATACGAAACTGTTCCAACTCGTGCTAAACATTGGAAGTATGTTTGGTTGTTTTTCTTGACATGGTACTCCTTTATCGCGTCCTACCCTGTATCACATTACCTTTACCATTTTCATTCTAATCCTATTAACTTAGACTAATTTAGTTCAAATATTCATTATAAGAAGTTTTCTATAACGTTTATAACATTTTAAATTTGAATATTTTTATAATCCTTAACTTAATACCCTAATATCTATTATTGCTGATGGCGTTACCTCAATCCCACTTTGCTAACTTATCTGAATAGGGTTGAGCCAACCTCATCCTTTCTTTAAATTAAATACTAAACTTAATAATCTTATTAACTAATGACGCGGGTATACATAATATCGCGCGCGGTATACCAACCTTCACCTTACCGTTACATCATCTATGTACATGCCCGACTAGACATAGATGTTCTAATGGGAAAGTGGATGAAGTACGCATTTGCGTTTTTTACGGCGGCGCTTCCAATTTTGATGTAGAGTCATCGCTAGCAACTTCAAAAGTTCGTCGTTATTCAACTTGTCTAGGCTAAAAAAAAACTAAAAAAAATATACCTAGCTAACAAAAACAAAAAAAAACAAAAAAAAAAACCTAACTACCTAAAATTCAATTTAAAACAAACAAAATATACACACCCATAGTTCTTCCCATCTCACGTGAGTTAATCTCCCAATTAATTGCAATGGGCGTCTTAACTTCTATTGAGCGATCCTCACTGCCATTGTAAATCAGTAAACAAAAGTTCATTATTGTACCCAAATGATCATGACACAGTTTTGCCGATTTTACCACAATTGGCAGTCATACTCTAACCTTTAGAGGAGCTCAACCGTGCGATCGACAACACTTCATCATGTCAGTCAAATGACGTTAGCGAGTTCTTTCAATTAAGGCCCTCGAACGACAATTGCTATTTGTTTATCAATTGGGAGTGATAACACGCCGGTTATCACTAAGGATTTCCACAATGTAGTATGGCTTCACTTAGCTTATGTCCAACCCTGGAGTCTTATATTCGTCCACTAATAGAACCTTGGTTTGAACAGCTAGGTGGGCCATACCCTGGACGTAGATAAAGCTAGATTTGGTGGACTGGCGAACCCCATCCCTAAAGATGAAAATTAAATTTAAAATGTTGAGGTAGAAAAACGCAAAAACCTAAATATACATTGAATTGTTGGAAATCCATATTTTATTCGAATTTAACAAATTTATCCTGACTTGGAGTAATTTCTTACTACAAGCTGGATCACAAAACCGAGGTAGAATGGAAAGACAACCTTAAAATTTGAATCGGGATATGGAACGACGTTTCAAATCAAACTGGGAATGAGCAGCCCTTTATACCCCCGGTATTCTACCGGCCAGGAAAGGGGTGTGCCCATTACTCCAGGGATCACATCATTCACCCTTGCCTATTCAGTATTGTAAAATTGTTGGTTGTACACGGTATCGAAAACCGTACAACTTATTGAGAAATTAAATACCAGTGCCAGTACCAGTTTTACATTGTGACGGATGTATTCTTGAATTCCAAATACTACCACGAATGTCAGTTTAACTCCCGGAGTGCGGGTTGGGACTTGCCACAGATAAACCAATCATTCGGAGATCCAGCATTGCAGCTCAAAAATTGTTAATTCTTATCGGTACGTGTAGGACCCAACATTGTATCTGGTCAGGGCTACCAATAAGGCAGTACCGCAGACATACTCGTACCAACAAGAATTTTACATTAGTAACTAAATAAAACTTGTACACGACCATGTGCACCGGTTGTATTAAAATATTTAAGAATGTTCGGCACTATATTAACAGTAATGCCGATATAGTTTAAATCAGAATCTGTGAGGGAAACCTCAATTAAATTTTAAATAGGATATATTGGTGGTAGATCCTACCAGGATACCTGGGCCAAATTATGGCCCCGTTTGGGCGCTATTTGAAATGGGTTGGCCTCTGTAGGGCAAACCCAGTTTCATAGAATTTGCCACTCTGTATGGCATCCCTCGCGGCATTTGTTCCCGCAGATCAGTTGATTGCTTTTGGGGAAACAGAATGAATTTTAACGGAAGGATTTGGGCGGATCTCGGACCCAGAAGTGGGGGAAGAAACAAGAAAAAAAATATGTCAACCCATCCCGCTGATGAGTTGACTATGGGCGTGTATATTTTATGACTCCTAGTGAGTCATCTCATACTTAGGATTCCTTACTGAAAATAATTCAGCCACTTTGTTGATGTTAACACATTCGCAGACACCCACGGCAATTGCAGTATATCCATTGCTTTCCAATGGGTCACCACTGCTATGACAGTACAATTTTATTTTCTCTTTGTATTTTCATTGTTTTGTTTTATGAGAATTAGCTCTTCTCATTTGAATTGTTTTTTTTCTTTACATTATCAAAATATACCATCTGTACTTACTCGCTTTTGTTTTAATGCCACGAAATGAAGTACATTGTAGTACCTATATTTCCGTCTTACTCTGGAAAATTAAAGACACAACTGCAAATGCAGTGGTGATTTCCATATAAAACACGTTAGTATACAAAAAAGTGTCGAGTTGAGCAGACGGATTTTATTGGTGTTTTTTTATAAATATTGTAAAATGGACTGCTACGACGAGAAGCAACGGCGACTATTGGCTTTATTTGAAGAATTAGATATTGGTGGTTCCGAAGAAGAAATTGACTTCTCTACGGATGATAGTCTTGATGGTCCCGATTATATCGACAAAGGCAGTAGCAGTGGCAAAGAAAATAGTAAAAATAGTGACAGTTTGCCGGATGTGAAAACGAAATAGATGGGGATACTGTTCCGCAAGAACCAGGTGAACATATGGAAGAGGAAAATATCGAAGAACTTTGGACATCAACCGTAGCGAGAGAAACAAAATTGTGCGTTCAAAGAAAATACGGTAGGTTGCCAAATAAGTGGGAATTCACCGAGGGAGGTGTTTGACATTTTTTTTGGTGGTGAGTCGTTCAAATTATTATTAGTTTTGTAGCGGGTAGTTTCTTCAACTATAAGAAACTCCGCACAATCATTCTCAACGGACAATCCTCCGTAAACAGAATTCTTTATAAATGGACAATTCTCCATTTAAAGAATTATTCCAAATGTACAATAATCTTGTTTACGCAAATAAAGTACATAACAACTTGTACATAGTAATCGTCCAACAACACTCGTACATAACAAAATTGGTGTAAGCAAAATAGAATTGAAAAATTATATTTTGGTTACATAACATCTAAATACAATATGTACCTCTACAATCATATCATTTAGAGATGCACCAAAATCAAGTAAAACGCACTTACACACTACCATGCCATTGCACAATAGATGGCATGGTAAACAATTATGTTTCATAAAACATAAGTTCAAAACGGGTGCACCAAAATATACTGGTGCATAGCAATTAAATGTCAAAACCTGAAAATCCGGTTTTGGATTTTTGAGAGTTTGGATGGAAGGAAAAAAAACAAATTCACTTCCTATTGAATTTTTGGACATCGCCGGAGCAACACGCCGCAGCTCATCACTCACCATCAGCCAACATATTAAATTAATTTTAATAAAAGTTTTTTATAAATTATTCTAAAATTTAATTAACTGTTTGTTTTATTTTTTTAAATTATTATTATTAAAGTGCTACATCATACAAACACGATATCTGGTGACCCTAGACGTCGGTTTTTACCGCAAAATCAGGTGAGTAATTTTTAAATTAGTAACAGTGCAAGTGCATGAGTGTTTCAAAATTATAAAACATAAAATAAATACGAGTTTCGTGATATAGCGGCCTAAGCCCCGACCACTGGTAAGCGCGCTATATTCACGAATCGTTCAATACCCTGGTCGTTTTCTAGAAGCCATGTGTCCTTCCCGACACACCTTCTAGAAATTCACAAAAACCCCGATTCATAGTCGTTTTTATTTTTAACAAAAAAAAAAAAATCAAAATTTTATAATCGTATATAGAGTGTGTACAATAAAACACCGTGTAATTTTTGTTTTCTCATACAAAACAAAACCATGGACGATAACGGTGACAACAAAAACGATGTAAATAAAGGCGAAAATCATAAGCAACAGGTGCCACCCCAGCCGGAATTAGCCACGTCAAAACAATTGACGCGGCTACCGGCATTCTGGGAAAATAACCCGAAAACTTGGTTTATAACAGCCGAGATTATGTTCGACGCGAACAAGATTACCAGCGACAGACACAAGTTTGCGCACACAGTGTTGTCCCTTTCGGAAGCACAAGCAGAGAAGGTCGAGTATATACTACAAGACTCTTCAGCTAATAACAAATACGACATGCTCAAGAAAAGCCTAATCGATCGCTACTCAATCTCTGAGGAGCGTAGATTAGAAACGATCTTGAGCAAAGTCGAATATGGTGATCAAAAACCTTCGGATGTATTACACCGAATAAAAACGTTGGCCGGAAACAACTTCACAGCCAACGTCATTACAAGATTATGGATCAGGCAACTCCCTGATTTCATACAAACAGCATTGGTCCCCAACAAGAAAAACCGGTAGAGGATCTTGCTGTCATCGCCGATAAACTTCACGACATCATTAGCACGCGGACTCAGGGCTTGGGTTCAATTAAACGCGACACGCGTACACCAAGCTCAGAGATACACGCGCCAAGCTCTAGCAACAGCCGTATTGAAATGATGCTAAAACAAATTAGCGGCCGGCTGGTGAAGCTAGAGAACAATGCACACACACAACGTCGACATTTGCGTTCTCAATCACCTTGGAGACGAACACCGTCTTCAGTTAGAAATCAAACACCTCAAACACTCCAGGGAAGTTTTAGCAGAGGAAACAACAATCGCTCACCAAGATACCAATCCGAACGAAAATGGTGTTGGTATCACGCAAGATTTGGCAATACGGCAGAGACATGCACATCACCATGCACTTTTGCTACACAGCAAAAGGGATCCGCAAACACTGCATCCCCAAACAAGTAGGTCCTAAGGTCGTAGCGGCAGACCTAAGACAAACACAGCACAGCCGCCTATTTCTACGGGATTCGGTAAATCAAATAACATTTTTGATTGATACCGGCGCTGATCTAAGCGTAATCCCGTACCGCAATTATTACTGCTACGGAACAAATCGAAATCCCGATTTAGTTCTGTCAGCTGCAAATGGTACCACAATAAACACTTTCGGTCACCAAATTACTCGACGTTGACATTGTATTAAGGCGTTCATTCAAACACGCCTTCATTCTCGTCAATGTCAACCGCCCCATCATCGGCGCGGATTTTCTAAAGAAATTCGGTCTTTTAGTGGATCTGATAAATCACAAATTGATTGATCCATCCACTAAACTCTCAATCAACGCAACATCAGTGCGCGTTGATACACCATCACCATTGCATTACACAATTAACAATGGCTATGGAGCACTGTTGAAGAAATTCCCTTCTTTAACAGCTCCACCAAATTATAATGTTCCGGTAATGCACAATGTAGTACACCACATTGTGACTACAGGGCATTTACCATTCTCAAGACCAAGGCGGCTTGATCCAATACGTCACAAAGCAGCTTTCCTAGAATTCCAACACATGGTGGAACTAGGAATCTGCCGACCATCTTCTTCAGCAGTATCATGTCCATTACACATGGTAAAGAAGAAGGGCAACGACTGGAGACCATGTGGGGACTACAGAAGGCTTAACGCAGTCGCAATTCCTGACCGTTATCGTATTCCCCACATACAAAATTTCTCCATGCAACTACATGGTTGCACAATTTTCACTAAAATCGATCTCGTCAGAGCATACCATCTCATACCAATTGCTCCTGACGACATTTACAAAACTGCAATTACCACTCCGTTTGGCCTATTCGAATTCACCCGAATGCCATTTGGACTCAGAAATGCTGCGCAAACATTTCAGCGTTTCATCAACGAAATCGTGAGAGATCTCGATTTCGTTTTCATATACATTGACGACATTCTCGTAGCTTCAAAAGACGAGAAACAACACCTACTCCATTTGGAAAAACTCTTCCAAGAATTATCAAAATACGGTGTCAATATCAACACGGCAAAATGCGTGTTTGGGACGAATAATCTTGACTTTCTCAGTCACAAGATTACATCTAATGGCATTCTGCCGCCCGAAGGACGAATTAATGCAATTAGAGATTTCCCAGCACCACAAAATGTGAAGCAAATCCAACAATTCATCGGCATGGTAAATTACTACCACCGATTCATACCAAAACTTGCAGAAGTACTTGCCCCAATACACACGCATTTGGCAAGTCTTCTTAAAAAGCCCAAAACGCCTCAAAATTTTTCTTGGACTGAAGAATGTCAAAGAGCATTCCTTCAGCTCAAGAACAGCTTGGAAAATATTGCTCTTTTAGCGCATCCGCTAAATGAAACGAAATATAGCATCACCACTGATGCATCCAACACAGCAA
Source organism: Nephrotoma guestfalica (assembly GCA_963691935.1). Lineage (NCBI taxonomy): Eukaryota > Metazoa > Arthropoda > Insecta > Diptera > Tipulidae > Nephrotoma > Nephrotoma guestfalica. The sequence continues at coordinate 158,626,954 of OY829913.1, forward strand.
TAGGCGCGGTTTTACAACAACTGAATAACAAGGCCTGGGAACCTCTTGGATTTTTCTCCAAGAAATTGTCAGATGCAGAAAGAAAATATTCTGCATTTGATCGCGAATTGCTTGCAATTTTCCAAGCAATTAAACACTTTCGATACTTTGTCGAAGGTCGGGAATTCACAATATTCACCGACCATAAACCGCTTACTAGAGCAATTTTCTCTAAAGCGGAACGCAACCCAAGGCAAGCACGCCATTTAGATTATGTCTCTCAATTCACGACAGACATACAACACATTCAAGGCAAAGACAATGTGGTCGCCGATACACTATCTCGGACTTGCGATCACGAACTTGCCTCCGCAGCAACACGCTACGACATCACTACGATCGCAAAAGCACAAGCTTGCGACCAAGAACTACAAGATTTACTCTCTAGTTCTACAAATCGGCGAAAATCCAAATGGAAAATAGAAAAATTTCCATTAGCCGATTTGTCAATCTACTGTGAAATATCTACGGGTAACAATCGCCCGTACATTCCAGAGTCATTGCGTCGAACTATCTTCGATACTCTGCATAATATTTCACACCCAAGTGTACGAGCAACTCGTAAACTCGTCACCGTAAGATATTTTTGGCCCAGTATGAACAAAGATTTAACCCTGTGGGCGAAATCTTGTTTATCCTGCCAAAAATGCAAAGTATAAAGACATACCAAATCACCTCATGGGAATTTCGGAATTCCACCAGGTAGATTTGAGCAAATCCATTTAGATATTGTTGGACCACTTCCACCATCTAATGGATTTACATATATCTTAACCTGCGTTGATCGTTTTACGCGTTGACCAGAAGCCTACTGCATAAAAGACATCTCCGCACAAACAATCGCAAAAACGTTCGTCGAAAATTACATTTCTAGATTCGGCGTTCCGGTCAACATTACGACCGATCAAGGCACACAGTTTGAATCCAAACTATTCGCTGAGCTCATGCAACTCTTAGGCTCACATCGAATACGAACAACTGCCTATCATCCACAAGCAAACGGTATGGTTGAGCGCTTTCACCGCCAACTTAAAACAACACTCAAAGCTCGTGCAAATGCCGTCAACTGGAGCTCAGAGATCCCAATCATATTGTTGGGAATCCGAGCAACAGTCAAAGACGACCTAAAATGCTCACCGGCAGAACTGGTGTACGGTCAAACAATCAAATTACCTGGGGAATTCTTTGTGGAACATCCACTTACACCTCAAGTTACCACTGACACAGTGATACATCAACTGCGCTCCACGATGAATAAACTCATCCCAACGGACACGCGCAAATCAAATCAAACTGACATATTCGTACCAAAGTCACTACAAACCTGTGACTATGTTTTCGTACGAATAGACAAAGTTCGCACAGGCCTCACACCACCATATGAAGGCCCATACAAAGTGATACGACGACTTCGTAAGCACTTTGTATTACAAATCAGAGACAAGCAGCAATCTGTCTCTATCGATAGACTCAAACCAGTCTATGGAATTCTGAGTTCACCCGATCAACTATCGGGAGTGAAGAGAGCTGTCCGCATTACCGGATAATACACATGCCACAATTACGCATTTCTACCAGCAATCAATTGGTACACAATTTACATCACCTCTACGATTACAACGATCATTCATCATTATAATGGTACTACAACCAAATGCATCCACAAACGCTAGCGGATACAGAACTCGCGGTGGGGGAACTCACTGCGCGATGGGTGATGTAGCGGGTAGTTTCTTCAACTATAAGAAACTCCGCACAATCATTCTCAACGGACAATCCTCCGTAAACAGAATTCTTTATAAATGGACAATTCTCCATTTAAAGAATTATTCCAAATGTACAACAATCTTGTTTACACAAATAAAGTACATAACAACTTGTACATAGTAATCGTACAACAACACTTGTACATAACAAAATTGGTGTAAGCAAAATAGAATTGAAAAATTATATTTTGGTTACATAACATCTAAATACAATATGTACCTCTACAATCATATCATTTAGAGATGCACCAAAATCAAGTAAAACGCACTTACACACTACCATGCCATTGCACAATAGATGGCATGGTAAACAATTATGTTTCATAAAACATAAGTTCAAAACGGGTGCACCAAAATATACTGGTGCATAGCAATTAAATGTCAAAGCCTGAAAATCCGGTTTTGGATTTTTGAGAGTTTGGATGGAAGGAAAAAAACAAATTCACTTCCTATTGGATTTGGGAATTTGCTGGAGCAACACGCAGCCGCAACACCATCACTCGCCTGCATTAAAAACAATTTGCATTAAATAAAATTCAGTTTATAATTAAATTTAAAGTTTTTTATTTATTTATTTAATATTATTAAATTTTACTCCCGCTACACATCATTCGAACGCGATAGTTTCAACTAATAATGCGTATGGCGAAAGACTGTGCAGTAAAGAGCATAAGATTCGATTTTCGAAAACTGCAAAATTCATGCCAGTTGCTATATTTGAAATGTTAAAATTTATTGGCCTTTGTCTTTTGCACGGGCCGAATTTACGAAATGTTTTTTCAAGACATCCATTATATCATCACCCAGTTTTTCCATCACCATGTCAGGACGCCGATTTGAGCAGATTTTGAGATGTTTGAACGTTAATCCACAATTAGGCGAAACTCACTTAAATAAAATAAATTCATTTATTTAATCAAAAGTGTCTGGAAGCAAATCAGCCGAACCAAAATCCTTCATTGGATGAGTCGTTGTTACTATTTCGGGGCAGATTACATTTTAAGCAAATTATTTAAAATAAAAAAGCAAAGTGTGAAATCAAGTTTTATGAGCTTTATGATCCAACTGGCTTTGTTTTCAATTTGAAAATATATGTTTGATGGCTCCATATTTAGGAAAGGACTCATGTGTTCATGGACAACTATTATAACAGTGTAACAATGTTCAACATATTGCTGTCTCATAGAACACATACTTGTGGCACTCTACGTAGCAATCGAAAGGGGAACTCGAAAGAGCTAATCCAAAAGAAGCTTTGTAAAGATGAACACATTTGGGTCAGAAAAAAGGCTGTTTATATCTCCAAATGGAAGGATAAAAGGGAAGTCCTTTATCACCCAGAAATGGTTACTACAACAAATAGTTATGGTAAAGAGCGGAAGAAGCCCGTCAAAATTGAGAAATATAATCAAAATATGTCTGGAGTCGATAGACTGGATCAATTAGTGTCATATTACTTGTGTCCTCGGAAAACCGTAAGTTGGTATAAATAATTATATTTCATATAATAGACAGATCCGTATTTAAATCCTATTTTATTTACAAAAAAAAAGTTCCAAAAATAACGTTCGTGCTATTTCGGGGTCACCTATAGGTTCCCTCCTCAACATTGAAAATACGAGCAGCGGACACCGTCTACCAGCAAACCTAATTGTGGATAGTCCAATAATGTCAAAAACTCATTTCCATCCGGCCAACATTCACATAAGAAAAACTTATTTTCGCGATTGCAGATATTGCACACTAGCCAAAAAGCGAGAGCAAATCGCATATCAGTGCAAGCAATGTCTCTTTGTTACCTTTGATTAGAATTTTTATTAAAAGTTATTAATTTTCAATAAACGACTGAACGAATGGTGGTTCTTATTACACTTCAAATGTAGTATTGCTTTATTATACATTACACTCCTCCCAATGGGCCAGTTACTGTATTAGCAGTACTACTGTTAAAGCTGTAGTGTCCTATAGTAACAGTACTGTTTGCAAAAAAAAGTTAGCAATTGCAGAAAATTTCTAAAAATATTTAAGACACGAGACTTCAATCAGATTTAAAATATCATCAATAATACCGGAGTTATGGCATGTGATATTCTGAGTAGTCGCCGTGTAAAAAGGGTGTGCGCGAATGTGTTAATGCGTTGTGTAACAGATCTGCTGTAACAGAAAGGAAAGGGACAGCCTAGGCCGTATCAGTTCCTGTCTTAAAAAGACCGTTAGAGGAATGATCTGTTACTAGTTTTACTAATTTTTTAAATTATTAGTGACACTTAACAGTAACACTTATCTAGAAATACTTACCGAAACAAAAGAAAAAGGTCTCCCGGCCGCCTGCTTGCTTCCACACTGAGCACACTCCGTATATTCACAAACAACAACAACAAAATTTAAAATAAAACTGTTTTTTTTATTTTATTTTTAAATTACTCTACTCAAAACTCTTCACAAAAGTTCAAAAACACAAAAAAAAAAATTTACTAAAACAACAAACAAACTATACTAAAACGAACAAAAACTATGGCCACGCGTTGGTCTGAACACTGCCTAACTGCCTCTAAACAAAAATTTGTACCCGATTTATACATATCGCTGGCCGATTTTTGTGCTTTCATCACAAAAAAAATGTATAAAGCATGTACAACAAAGTGACATCGATTTTGCTAAATCGATGCACGCGAAAATTTTTTTTCAATTTTCTTGAAACATAAATTAATTGCACGATACTTGCAATTTTTGATTACTTACAATAGCAGAGTTCATTACTCATGCCATTTACCTCAAAAGCATTTGCCTTTGTAGAATCAAAACAAGTGATCGTGTTACATTGATTTCAAGTACACATTAATTCAACCACTGCACAGTTATATACAGTAATTAGAGTAATGTACACACAAAAAAATGTGAATATTCGGCATGGTAGTTATTTTCATATAATTTAGAGGTGTTATCTCGAAAATTATGTCGATAGGTAATTTTAAAATATTTAGATTTGGGTTGTTAACGGAATTGGATAGAATTCCGTTACAATATATGGACGGAAATTGATGGTGTAATTTATGATTCGACTATCGCTATCACCAGGGTATATCTGACGACAGAAGAAATATCACACATAGTTCAGAAGACCCAATAATTTTGAGTTTGGAGGATCGATTATTAATTGATATGTTCTACAAAATAAAACATACTGAAAATATTACCGATTATTTTGAGGAATCCCCACCAATTTTAAAAACAATTAGAAATAGAGTTAATGATAGAGTTAAGAAATTTTTAAAAACAATACACTAAATAACAGAAATAAAAATAAAATTAATACTATGTTTTTAAAGTTTAAGCACTTTGTTAAAAATATTAAAATAAGTCAATAGTTGTTTATATCAGGTACTTGATATAATATGAATATGTTAATGAATAAAAATATTATTTTATACAAATCTTAATTTGTTTGTCTATTTATTGAGAAAAAGATTATAATGATTGATGCTTGAAATTAATTACAAGCCATAACTTGAAAGATTACGAATTATGGAATATTATTTTTATACGAAATGCTACTTTAATAAAACTGTTTGTTATTAAAACAAAATTAAAATAGCTGATATTTTATTCGCCCAACCTATAGTTACATAATAATTGAGGATTATTAACTGACATAACTTTTTTAAAAATGATTAAAAGTGCTGTGTGCTGTGTGCTCCTTATGCTTTTTTATATTTTTAAGTCGATTTTTAAATATAAACGACACCAAAGATATCAATTGATGATTGTTTGCTTTTAAGTAATACATGAAATATTTTTTGTGGCTCAGATGACATTTTATTCATTTGCTCCCTATTTAAAATATAAAATAATGAATTTTAAATTTATGAAATTATTACAAAAAAAACTTTTACTAAACGTTAAATTCAACTTGTATGTCATTATTTTTTATACGTTACAGGAGAAAAGCAAAACTTTTGCGTATACATTTATAAAATATGGGGCCAAGAAGTGCCATAAACTTTCACGATGACGAAGGTTTTAGCACCCGCATCGTACATTTGCTTTGTAAATTAACACAAGTGTCTGTGATCTATAAAGAAAATGCGCTAAAGTCTATCCGCGTCTCCAACATGGAAAGAACTGACCTAAACATGTAAGATTTCTAAAATAAACTCGCATTTCCCATTGCATTACGAGAAAAATTGGCATACACGTCTATTGTTTGTAAAAAAATTATGCAAATTTTTCATCGCATTATGAAAAAAGATGACGTAAACGTTTATGACGTCTAGGAAAAATAATGTAAACGTCTATGATTTATAAAGAAAATGTGCTAAGTAGCACATAGCTAGTAACACAAATAAAAATGCACATGATACAATTTTGTTTTAGGTATCATGTTAAGTTAAAATTGTCACACGAAAATAAATGTTAAATTAACAATTTTCATTAGAATAAATTTAGAACGGAAATATGGTGTGATTTAAGTAAAAAAGGCATAAATGCAAAATTAACAAAAAATAATAAAGAAATTAATTTTAACTTTGCTTTGAAAAAAGTAATTGTATTACCGACTCCAAAGAGCTCGGACTTAAAGAATATAATTCAAAGTTGTAATCGTGACTCCGAAGAGTACACTCTTAAGAATTATAACTGATTTCCATCTCTGAAGAGTTTGGATTATAAATTAATCTTAAGATTAGTTATTAGTGTAAAGTGTTGTAAAGAAAATGTTAATAAAAATAGTGTAAAGAAAGTTTTAATAAAAAATATTTTTTTTATAATATTTTAAACTTATGAAAATAAAACTGGCGCAGTTGGTAGGATTTTCTTCTGAAGAAAGAAATCCAGTGATTAAACAAAAAAAAAAAAATTTTTTTTTAAATATTTTGCGAACTTGAGTGAACAGTAACGAAGAGACACATTAAAAATTAATGAGCTCGTAGAAACAAAATTCGCGAAAGTGTAAAATCGTACGTCTTGCAGATCAAGTAAATCAGTAAATCATAGACAGTAATATTTAAGTGTTTAAAGCAAATCGTAGATAACAATAATTAAGTGCTAATAAAACCAGAAAATTTTTATAATAAAACTTATAAAATTTATATTGTGACGTGATAATCATAGACAATGGAAGACTTAAAAAATGAATTAGCTGCACAACAGCAGATCCAAAAACGATTACTAGATCAAGTAAACACATTGAATCAAAAAATAAGTGAACAAGACAAAAAATTAAGTGAAGTGAAATCTTTAAAATTCGATTTAACACCAAACCAAATAAATCGAAATTTTAATGATATTACGCCATTTTCCGGTGAAGATCATTATAAATTAAAATCATTCTTGAACGCAGTGAGTGATTGTGAAAATTTATGTGGCGACATTGAACTTAAATGCTACTGTCTTAAACGAGTCATAAACAGTAAAATAATTGGTATGGCGAGAAGTTCAATCATGGAAATCCCAGATCACATGAGGAATTGGTATAACGTAATGCAACACTTAAAACTGAAATTTAGACCCAAGGAAGCAATTCATCAATTGCTATTCAAGGTAAAGGAAACTAAGGTACATAACTTAAAAGATCTCTTTAATAAATTAAATAAATATAAAAGTGATTGCAGTGAGATATGCGATTACGATAATGAAGATATTTTTACCTATAACTCCATAGATAAAGAACTAGTGCAAATTTTAAAGTCAAAACTTGTGCCTATAGCGCAACTCCAAATTGATTTAAATCTATCACTTTTTGAACTTGATAATTTTTTATGTAAATCGGAGATATATTTATCTGACGATATAATCAAATTCGAATATAGAATACACAAAAATGGTAAAAATAATTTCAATAATAAAAAATTTAGTTATAATAATCAGAAAAATTCGAAAAATAGTGATCATAACGTAATATATAACTCAAATTTTAACCATAACAATTCAAATAGTTTACAAAGAAATCATAATACTAACTATACTAATAATTTTAATAATGGGTCACATGCTCAACATCAAAATACTGCTAATAACAATAATTTTAACAGACAAGGACAGTTTAGATTTAATCCAAGACAATTTAGGTTCAACTCGAATAACTTTAGTCAATTTAATAGGAATAACCAAAATAGAAATGAAACACGGTCAGTAGAACCGATGGAGGTTGATAATATTGTTAGAAGCCCGGAACTTAATCCCGAGGTAAATTTTATAGAACCGCCTCAATTAGTCAATTACCGATAGTTAAACTTACATTCGATCAAATTGTTATCAATTGTTTATTAGACACTGGCTCGGATACCAGTCTCATTAAACCAAACGTCTTAAACTACCAAATATTGAAACTTGCAAAAACCGATAAAATATAATTCTTTAGGTGGATCAAATTATGTGACGGAAAAAATTATTACCACGATCCCCAAAGAACTAATCAAAAATGGTACCCTAGAATGGAAGATATTCTCTCTAAAAAGCGAGAAATACGATGCTATAACAGGCATAAATTTTTTGAAACCATTCGAAGCCATTATTGACACAAAAAATGGATGTCTTAAGATATTCAATAAATTTACGATTCCATTTATTAACGTTGGATATCCTAGTGGTTTTACCGAAGTAAACCATCTAGAACCAACAACCAATCCCAAAGAGGAAATAATTAACAAAGTAAACCAAACTCATTTCAATGTCGAGGAAAAGGAATACCTGAAGGTTATTCTCGAAAAAAAATAAAGACTTATTTTATCTCGAAGGCCAAAACTTGACCTTCACCCACGAGATAACACACGAAATTAGATTAAAACACGAAAACCCAATATACAGTAAAATTTACCGATATCCCCAAGTGCATGAGAAAGAAATTGAAAGGCAAATCCAGGATATGTTAAAGCAAGGAATTATAAGAGAATCAGATTCACCGTACAATTCCCCGCTCTGGATTGTCCCAAAAAAGTTAGACAGTTCTAACGAGAAAAAGTGGAGAATTGTCATTGATTATCGGAAGCTTAATGAAATTTCAGTTGATGATAAATTCCCGATTCCAAATATCGAAGGCATACTCGATAAATTGGGAAAAGCCCAGTATTTTACGACACTGGATTTAGCCAAAGGTTTCCATCAAATCATGGTAAAGCCGGAAAATCAGAAAAAAACAGCTTTCTCAACTCCATTTGGCCATTATGAGTATATAAGAATGCCATTCGGACTGAAGAATGCACCGGCAACATTTCAACGGTTAATGAACTCTGTTTTAAGAGACTTCATAAAAAAAATATGTGTAGTCTATCTTGTCGACATATTAATCTTTAGCACCTCTATGGAGGAACACATATTAAATATTAATAAAGTATTCAATAAATTACGGGAATCAAATCTAAAAATCCAAATTGACAAGTGTCATTTCTTCTCTAAAGAAACCGATTATCTAGGTCATACCTTAACTACCGACGGTGTAAAACCAAAGACGAATAAAGTAACCGACATAACAAATTTAAAATTACCCGAAACGCAAAAACAAATGAAATCATTCCTAGGAGTAACTGGATACTATAGGAAATTCATTAAAGATTACGCGAAAATTGCTCAACCTATGACCAAATATTTGAAGAAGGATGCGAAAATTAATAACCTAGACCCTACATATACAAATGCTTTTGAAAAATTGAAAACAATTTTAACTACACATCCGATCTTAAGATATCCGGACTATAATGAACCATTTGTTCTTAACACCGATGCGAGTCAATTCGCAATTGGCGCTGTGTTATTACAACAAAACCATCCAGTAGCCTATGCAAATAGAACCTTAAACCAACACGAAATTCGATACAGTACAACTGAAAAAGAACTATTAGCAGTTGTATGGTCTGTTAAATACTTCAGACCTTATATTTACGGCAAACCATTTGAGCTTAACACGGACCACCAAGCATTGAAATGGCTCCAAACTAAATATTTAGGAAAAGACCTCAATCCGAGACTCCAAAGATGGATATTGTCACTCGGAGAGTATAACATCAAAATTAACTATTTGCAGGGAAAATAAAATAAAATCGCAGACTTTCTAAGTAGAATTAACACTGACACACAAGAAATAAACAGAATAGAATCTAGTTTCCAACTTAACGAAGGGAGAAATCTTCCATTAGCATATGAAATTAATAATACTGATAACACTGATGACAACGATACCGACACATGCTCAACTCTCAGTCGAGAAAATCGAGACGGATAACGGGTATACCATAATTAAAGAATACGAAACACTAATCCCAAAGACATACAATTACTCTTTACACATCATAGATCTAGAGCCGATCGAAATGACAATATTAGAACTAAGAAACTCAATACACGAAATCATATCGAACCTTACAGAAATTACTTGTCGACAATTACTAGAAGAACTGGACTTTTTATTAACTAAACTATTGGCATCAAAAACAGGACATCACTAAATTCATAAAAGAGGATTGATTAATTTCTTAGGAACCATAAGTAAATGGATTTCAGGTACAATGGATGACGAGGACAGACAGATAATTAACGAACATTTAGAGACAATTGACAATTGAAATTAAAAAACTTAAGAGTAGGATTTACTAAAACCGATACTAATAAACTAATATTTGTAATCAAGACCCCTTATAAAATGACAAGAATAAATAAAAAATCGATAATTCCCTTGTCAAATGAAAAAGATTGTAAAACTATAAATTCTGAAATTATCGAAACTCTTGAAATCAATAATCACTATTATAAATTTGACAATAATAATGATATTTATCAATTATCGGAATTAAAACATTGCATATTAAATAAGAACTGTGAAGTAGTAAAAAACTGTAATAATGAAATTTACCACATTAATGATAACATGATAATAATTCAACTTGCCAATAACAACTTTAAAATCAAATATTGATGAAAGAAAATTTGTATTAAAAGGAAACTATTTCATTAAATTTTATAATTGTACCACAAATAATATGATTATTTGTGATTGTACTATAAACATAGATAATAAGTTATTTTCAAATAGCATTAAGGAAGAAAAAAACAATTTTGTAATTCCAAATTTAGATTATAAGCCAATAAATAATACATTTACTTTTAAGGAAATTATATTAGAAACAAATAAAAACATAGATGAAATTAATCTTTTAAAATATGACAAAGTTATTCAATATTCAGGAGGAATCATAATCATTATAGTAATGTTAATAGTTATAATACTCCTATGTTATATTTTTATAAACAAAAACAATTTAAAATTAAACAAAAAGAATTTAAAAATTAAACAAACAGGATTTAAATTTGTAAACAGAACTCAGGAGAGCTCTGAATCTAACGAAGGGAGAGTTACGCCCCTGGATATTGAAAGTAACACAAATAAAAATGCACATGATACAATTTTGTTTTAGGTATCATGTTAAGTTAAAATTGTCACACGAAAATAAATGTTAAATTAACAATTTTCATTAGAATAAATTTAGAACGGAAATATGGTGTGATTTAAGTAAAAAAGGTATAAATGCAAAATTAACAAAAAATAATAAAGAAATTAATTTTAACTTTGCTTTGAAAAAAGTAATTGTATTACCGACTCCAAAGAGCTCGGACTTAAAGAATATAATTCAAAGTTGTAATCGGTGACTCCGAAGAGTACACTCTTAAGAATTATAACTGATTTCCATCTCTGAAGAGTTTGGATTATAAATTAATCTTAAGATTAGTTATTAGTGTAAAGTGTTGTAAAGAAAATGTTAATAAAAATAGTGTAAAGAAAGTTTTAATAAAAAATATTTTTTTTATAATATTTTAAACTTCTGAAAATAAAGCTCGCGCGCCCTTTTAGGTTAAAACGTTTAACCTTCGAAATAATATCTTTTGTGATTAAAAACCTTGACATTTTGAGGAACGTTGAACTTTTTAAATTTTTAATTCACGAGGATATTATGAATTGGAATTATGTTATATAAGAATCACAATCTATCAATTTCTTACCTTTTTGTTTAATCTTTTAATTTGTTAGTTGTAAAACACTATCGCCAAACTGTTTTTAAGTAGAACCTTCTATTTATAGCTGTGTTTATTTATTTTATACTCAATTATTATTTTTATTCATTGATATTTTCACTTGGGCACGTAAATATTTATAATGCTAAAGGGTTAAAGATGGTTAAATAAGGTTAAAGATGTCGACTACTCTATCAAGAGCGCTGATATATAATGAGTATGCAGGGCTATATCATGTGTATTTATAGCTGTTTTATTAAGCTTTATGTTTTTTATGAAGAATTTTTAATTCTGTGCTTTATGCACATTTTTATTAATTAGGTACATCATTTATCTTTTCATATATTCATTTGCATTACGTTTTACATAGCAAGATATCATTACATTATAAATAAATATTACTCACTAAAATTCTTAATAAGGAATTGATAGGAACATGGACATACGCATTAAACAATGTAGTCAATTTAGGTGTATAAATTATCAATTTAGATAAAATTGAATATTTATTTGTGATTTTCCGCTGGTCATCTAACAAGAATATAATAATAATAAAATAAGAAGAAGAATGAAATACAGTAATTTGACTCGTATACAAATAAAAAAATCTAATTTTACCCGAACAAATTTTGCGTTCATCGTTATGAAATGCCTCATAGTTTATAACATATGCATGTTAAGTGACGTCCTAAAATAACATTGTACTTCTCTTTTTGCTCATGTTGAGATTAAACCATGAATAATAATCATCATTGATCATGACTTTAATTAATTGTAATAGTGTGAGTGAAATGCGATTACAACAATAGAAACTTGTAACGGAATTCTATCCAATTCCGTTACTAACCCAAATCTAAATATTTTAAAATTACCTATCGGCATAATTTTCGAGGTAACCCCTCTAAATTATATCAAAAATAATTACCATGCCGAATATTCACATTTTTTTGTGTGTACATTACTCCAATTACTGTATATAACTGTGCAGTGGTTGAATTAATGTGTACTTGAAATCATTGTAACACGATCACTTCTTTGATTCAACAAATGCAAATGCTTTTGAGGTAAATGACATGAGTAATGAACTCTGCTATTGTAAGTAATCAAAAATTGCAAGTATCGTGCAATTAATTTATGTTTCAAGAAAATTGAAAAAAAAATTTTCGCGTGCATCGATTTAGCAAAATCGATGTCACGTTGTTGTACATGCTTTATACATTTTTTTTGTGATGAAAGCACAAAAATCGGCCAGCGATATGTAAAAATCGGGTTCAAATTTTTGTTTAGAGGCAGTTAGACAGTGATCAGACCAACGCGTGGTCATAGTTTTTGTTCGTTTTAGTGTAGTTTGTTTGTTGTTGTAGTATTTTTTTGTGTTTTTGAACTTTTGTGCAGAATGTAGAGTAATTTAAAAATAAAATAAAAAAACAGTTTTATTTTAAATTTTGTTGTTGGTTTTTGTGAATATACCGAGTGTGCTCAGTGTGGAAGCAAGCAGGCGGCCGAGAGACCTTATTCTTTTTTTCGGTAAGTATTTTTAGGTAAATGTTACTGTTAAGTGTCACTAATAATTAAAAAAATAAAACTATTAAGAGATCGTTCCTCTAACGGTCTTTTTAAGACAGGAACTGATACGGCCTAGGCTGTCTCTTTCCTTTCTGTTAGAGCCGATCTGTTACACAACGCATTAACATCAACAAAGTGGCTGAATTATTTTCAGTAAGGAAGCCTAAGTAGGAGATGACTCACTAGGAGTCATAGAATATACACGCCCATAGTCAACTCATCAGCGGGATGGGTTGACATATTTTTTTTCTTATTTCTTCCCCCACTTCTGGGTCCGAGATCCGCCCAAATCCCTCCGTTAAAATTCATTCTGTTTCCCCAAAAGGAATCAAGCGATCGCGGTTAACAAGGCCGCTATCTGGGCATCCTCATCCCCATGCCGTTCCCTCTACACCGACTGAGCTGCGGGAACAAATGCCGCGAGGGATGCCAAACAGATAGTGGCAAATTCTATGAAAAACTCTGTTTGCCCTACCGCATGTAGAGGCCAACCCATTTCAAACTGTAAAAGAAAATTTTTGTCGACATTGATAATCAAAATCAATTTCGTATCGCCCTAACTTGTATAAAATTTATCAGATTTTTAAGAGTTAAGTGTTTGTTTTGCCACATTTCATTTTATACGGAGTAAAGGTCGTTTGTTGCAGTTTGTATACATAAAATCACGTTTCAAACGTGAAACCTAAAGAATGAACAAGATCAAACATGATTTTAAATAATTTCGATGATAGTATGCAGAATTCGATTACAACAAGTTACTCGTTTACATAAACACATAAGCGGCGAATCAGATGTTTGTCTCATCACATTTCATTTTCTTATTATTCAAAGAGAGTATAAGATGAAACAATATGATGGTAAAGAGAGTAAATGCAGTTTAATACGTATGAAAATCAGTTTTTCGATAAAGGCATGTGCATGTAAAAAAATTTTCTTTAGTAGTTCGACTGTTGACGAGTAACGATGATCACTCGTTTCAGATAGTCTAGTGCCGTACCTTGTCGCGATCAGTTGACTCGCGCGAGTTACATGTCAAGACATCTCAACTTCGACAAATACAAATGCACATGAGACAATTTTATATTAAATATCAAATTCACAAATTGTCTCGTGGAAATAAACGCAACATTTTCATTTTAAAATTAATGTCAGGAAATCTATATAAGATTTCAGTAAAGTAAATTAGAACGGAAGTAACTATATTGAAATTTCATAAATTAAATTAAAATGCATTGTACGCAAAATATAATGAAAATGAACGATTAGGAAATAGGTAAAATTTAATTGTATTACTGACTCCAAAGAGTGCAGATTTAAAATATATAATTCATTTTTTGTGCTCTAACTCTAAAGAGATTGGATATTTAAATATTGATTAGTCTTAAGATTAATTATAGAATAATGTGTTTATGATTAAGATAATTATAAAGAAAGTGAATAAATAATATTTTTTTATAATATCAAACATCAATAAAAACAAATCTGGCGCAGTTGGTAGGATTCTCCTCTAAAGAAGAGAATCCCGGAAAAATAAGAACTTACCGAAATATAAAGTGAATGAAAACCCGACAACGAAGAGAAATATTAACATTAAGTTCTCGAAGAAAAACGAACGTTTTCATTAAAAGTGTTTTAAATTTAATTTTTTAAATCTAACAAAGTGTGAACATTATAGATTAGTTAAATAGAAACGTGTAAGAAAGAAAAGTGTTAAATGAGACTCCAAATTCAAGAAATAATAGAAAGGTGAACTAGAATATTAAGTGTTAAACTAAGTGAAATAAAAATGGAATCGTTACAAAACCAAATAGCTCAACAGCAACAGCTGTTAGTCGAACAAATTAAAGTGCTACAACAACAAATAACAGCACAAGAAAATACAATCAAAACCGTGAAAACTACTAAATTCGACTTGAGCCCAGATCAAATTATACGTAA
Organism: Nephrotoma guestfalica; assembly: GCA_963691935.1. Lineage (NCBI taxonomy): Eukaryota > Metazoa > Arthropoda > Insecta > Diptera > Tipulidae > Nephrotoma > Nephrotoma guestfalica. The sequence goes on from OY829913.1 coordinate 158,642,262, forward strand.
CTTTAACGAAATCCTGCCTTTTTCAGGAGAAGACTTGTACAAATTAAAGTCTTTCTTGAAAAGTATTCTCGACACAGAGAGTCTGTGTGGTCAGAATAATGAAGATCTTAAACATTACTGTTTAAGAAAACTGATCAACACCAAAATCATTGGAAATGCTAGGAACACCATCATGGAAATCCCAGAAGAGCAGCGAACGTGGACTAACGTGATTCAACAGCTACGTTTGAAGTATCGCCCGAAAACCACAATACACCAGCTACTCTTCCAGACCAATGAAATAAAGGTATTCAATCTTAAAGATATGTTTAATAAATTAAATAAAATAAAAAGTGAATGTAGTGAAATCTGCGATTTCGACGATGTGGATAATTTTACCTATCACTCAATAGACCGCGAACTTGTACAAATTTTAAAATCAAAAATAATTCCCGTCGTGCAATTACAGATCGATACTAACAAGCCACTTTTCGAACTAGATAATATTTTCTGCCAGTCCGAAATATGTTTGGCAGAAGATATTATCAAAATTGAATATAAAATAAATAGAAACAGAAATCAAAATTATAAAATTTCAAATAATATGTCACAAAATAAGAGTAACCAAAATAATAACAGTAATAATCACACACATTCAAATCGTTATAACCCACCAAATTTTAGAAATAATCATAATAACACTTACTATAACAACCGACAAAATATTAACAAATCAGGGAATTTTAACAATAATATATCGGGTCAGTATAGGAATAAGTTTAATAGAATAGAACCAAACAATTCTTACAGACAATTAGAACCGATGTAAGTGGACAATATCAATAGAGGCAGTATCATTAACGGGGAAGTAAATTTTACGGAGCTGCCTCCGACAATTAACTCCCCATAGTCAAATTGACGTTCGATAACGTTAAAATAAATTGTTTAATCGATACCGGATCAGACACGAGTCTGATAAAACCAAACATTTTAAAATATAAATTAACCACACTCGAAAACCCTTGAAAATATAATTCTTTGGGAGGTCCGAATTATGTAACACAAAAAACTTTGATACCTATCCCAAAAGAATTCATAAAGACGGGAACGCTCAATTGGAAAGTTTTCCCTCTAAAGAGCAGGAAATACGATGCCATAATAGGCATCAACTTTTGAAAACCTTTTGAAGCGACCGTCGATGTAAAAAATGAATATCTAAAGATATTCAACCAATATATAATACAATTCACAGACCTTGATTACCCAAATGAATTTACCGAAGTAAATCATCTTGAACCAATATCTGATCGGAAGATGGAAATTTTTAATAAAATTAATCAAACACATTTAAATAAGGAAGAAAAAATATGTTTAAAAGAAATATTGATAAATAATAAAGACTTATTCTACAGTGAAAGCGATAATTTGACTTTTACTCACGAGATAAGCCATGAAATAAAATTGAAGCAAGAAAGCCCAATTTATAGCAAAATGTATAGTTACCCACAGGTTCACGAACAAGAAACTGTTAAGCAAATACAAGATAAGCCGAAACAGGGTATTATTAGAGAATCGAATTCGCCGTACAATTCTCCACTTTGGATTGTGCCCAAAAAATTGGACAATTCTAATATCAAGAAGCGGCGAATTGTAATCGATTATAGGAAATTAAATGAAATTACTGTAAATGATAAATTTCCTATCCCGAATATTGAAAATATCTTAGACAAGTTAGGTCGTGCACAATATTTCACGACATTAGATTTGGCAAAAGGCTTCCACCAGATTATGGTCAATCAAGAAGACCAAAATAAAACTGATTTCTCTAATCCTTTTGGACACTATGAGTAGGCCGCCGGATAGCCTTTTGGGTTGAAAAATGCCCCAACACATTTCAAAAACTTATGAATTCCGTGTTGAGAGAATTTATTAATAAAATATGCGTTGTATACTTGGACGACATCTTAATTTTTAGTACGTCAATGCAAGAACACGTCGATAGTATAAATAAGATATTTAATCGCTTAAGGGAAGCCAGACTTAAAATTCAAATCGATAAATGCAACTTTTTCTGCAAGGAGACAGAATATTTGGGATATTTGTTGACAACCGAAGGGGTTAAGCCCAACTTAAAGAAAATTAGTGATATAACACAATTAAAATTACCCGAAACTCCAAAACAAATTAAGTCATTTCTAGGTATCACGGGATACTATAGAAAGTTTATCAAAGATTACGCGAAGATAGCTAAGCCAATGACACAATACCTAAAGAAAAATTCTAATATAAACAAGTTAGATCCTAGTTATGTTAATGCATTCGAGCAACTGAAAACTATACTTACATCTCACCCTATATTAAAGTACCCCGATTTCAACAAACCTTTAGTTTTAAAGACAGACGCAAGTCAATTTTCAATTGGAGCTATGCTACTCCAAGACAATCATCCAATTGCTTTCGCTAGTAGAACTCTCAATACCCATGAAATCCGATACAGCACAACCGAAAAAGAACTTCTCGCCGTTGTATGGGCCGTGAAATATTTCAGGCCATACATTTATGGAAAGCCGTTTGAGCTAAAAACGGACCACCAAGCTTTAAAGTGGTTACACACGAAGTATTTGGGAAAAGATTTAAACCCTAGACTCCAGAGGTGGATTTTATCTCTAGGAGAATATAATATCAAAGTTGAATATTTAAAAGGCAAAGAGAACACTACTGCCGACTTTTTAAGTAGAATAAATACCGAAACCCACGAAATTAATCAAGTTGAAGATATCTCTCAATCAAACGAAGGGAGAAGGTTATCTTTACAAAATATTTTTCTCGAACAAGAAGTTAATAACGAGGAAATAATAGACGAAAATATTGAAGACGATAATTCAATGCAACCAACCATCCATTCGCAAGAGGAAGAACAAAACGATAGAATTTCTTTTCTCGAGACAATAGTAAATCGATTTAAAACTCAAATAATCTTTACAGAAAATTTTAGTCAAGAATTTGAAAACATATTAGGAAATAGGAGAATAAATTTAAATCCAAAATTGACCAGAGTAGAATTAGTTAGGAAACTAAAAAATTATGTAACTGGAAGTAAAGTTGCAATATACACTCAAATAACCGATCAGGAATTTTACCACATTCAGTGAACGAATTTCCCACTACTAAATTTGTCAAATGTTCTTACTTTGCTCAAGATATAATAATTGTAATAATAATAATTATAATATGAATAAAACACATATAAAATTATGAAATGACCAAAATTTTTTTTTATTTGGTAGATAATTTTTTGGCATTTAACATTTAAACACAATTTCTGGCATATGGCTACCACGACTATTTTTCACAAATGTCATTCTGGAGGTCCAATTTTCCAGCACTTTTTCAAGCATTTGAGGGCGTATGTCAGCAATGACACGTTGAATATTGGTTTCCAAAGCGTCAATCGATTGAGGTTTATCCACATAAACCAATGACTTCACGTATCCCCACAAAAAGTAATCGAGTGGCGTCAAATCGCACGAACGCGGAGGCCAATTCACCGGACCATTTCTCGAAATAATGTTGTCGTTGAAAGTTTCTTTCAATAAGTCGATTGTTTCACGTGCTGTATGGCAAGTGGCACCATCTTGTTGAAACCACATTTCATTCATATCCATATCTTCAAGATTTGACAACAAAAACTCATTTAACATGGTTCTGTATCGATTTCCATTCACGGTAACGCGTCGTCCTTCCTCATTTTTAAAGAAATATGGACCGATGATCCCACCAGCCCATAGACCGCACCAAACAGTACATTTATCAGGATGCATTGGTAATTCTAGAACGGCGTGTGGATTATCTTTGCTCCAAATGCGACAATTTTGTTTGTTGACGTATCCATTTAACCAAAAATGCGCCTCATCACTGAAGAGAATTTTACGGTAAAAAAATGGATCTTCGTTCAATTGATTTAACGACCAATCACTGAATTCACGGCGCAAACGATGGTCGTGTGGCTTTAATTCTTGCACCAATTGAATTTTGTATGGCACCAAACCCAAATCTTTACGTAAAATTTTCCATAAAGTCGATGGACAAAGTCCAATTTGCTGAGCACGACGACGAATCGATAAATTGTCGTTTTCTTCGACACTGGCCTCAACGACAGCAATATTTTCTTCTGTACGAACTCTTCTCATTCTTGTCGGTGGCTTGGCATCCAAAAGAGTGAATGTAGACCGAAATTTGGTAATTACGTTCTTTATGGTGGTCTCTGACGGACGATTATGTGCACCATAAAATTCACGAAGTGCTCTATAAACATTTTTAATTGAACACTGATTTTGAAAATAAATTTCCACGATTTGAAAACGTTGTTCTGGAGTTAACCTATTCATAATGATTTGCCAAACAATACTGAGTAGAAATGCCACTTTGAGCTGTCAAAACAACTGTCATAAAATAAAACGACATCTATCGGAAAAACAAACCTCCTAAAAAACACCCTAGAAAATGAAGAGGGTTAATACGAGTAATATCAAAACAACATAAAGATCAGGGACATCCAAGGATGACAGCATTCTACGAAGACCTAAAATTCAAAATTTACAATAAAAACATAAAAATTACTATAAACAAAATAACTAATAACTGTGAAATTTGTTGTAGAGCAAAATATGACAGAAACCCAATTAAGCCAAAATTTAAAAAAACAGAACTACCGACGTACAAGAATCAGATTATTCATATAGATACCTACGAGTATGTTAATAGGAAACAGTCATTTTTAATATTTATAGATAAATTCACAAAATTTGCGACAGCCTATCCTTTAGAAAATAGAAAATAGAAAAAATTAAAATGTATACTTTAATCACAAAAAAAACCCTTAAAAATCATAGCTGACAATGAGTTCAAGCATATTAATATTAAAGAATTTCTAAATGAACAAAATATTGAATTACACTTAGCTAAACCAAATAGCCACACGGGAAACGCAGATGTGGAACGCTTAAATAATTCCTTAACGGAAAAATTAAGAATATTAAATCTAGAACAAATGAATCCAGTACGAATTCAAATGCTAGAAGCAATCAAAACCTATAATAACCAGTACCACAGTACAATAAAAGGTACCCCATCAAAAGCAGAAGAAGGTATTCAAAACAAAGAAGAGATCTATAAGAACCTAACACTTGCCCAAAATAAAAGATTAGACAAATATAACAGAACTAGAGAAGATTACGAGGAAGTTAGAGAGCAAGGTTATATTAAAAATTATAAGTCTTTAAGACATAAAGACCAACCGAAATTCCGAAGACATAATTTAGCAAACATACACCCGACTAACATTAAACGACCTCTAAAATTTGGAGATTATAATCGTATTAAAACTGATGATACTGATGACAATACCGACACATGCTCAACTCTCAGTCGAGAAAATCGAGACTGATAACGGATACACCATTATTAAAGAATTTGATAAATTAATGCCAAAAACATACAACTATTCTTTACATATAATAGACTTAGATCCAATAGAGACTACAATTTTAGAACTGAAAAACTCAATACAGGAAATTATATCAAATTTTACAGAAATTACTTGTCGACAATTATTAGACGAATTGAACCTTTTATTAACAAAACTTATGACATTAAAAACAGGACATCATTCAATCCATAAAAGAGGATTGATTAATTTCTTAGGAACCATAAATAAATGGATTTCCGGTACAATGGATGACGAGGACAGCTAGATAATTAATAAACATTTAGAGACAATCGATAGTAATAACGGAAACATAGCATCAAATATAAATAAACAAATCAAAATAAACAATAATCTTAACGACACCATTTACAAATTATACTATACAATTGAAGATGACAGACAAGCCATTCATAACAATTAAGGACAATCAAACTTTAACTAGGCTAATAATATTAGATCTTAAATTAAAAATTAAGGAAATAGATAGATTAATAAACGACTTACAAGATAATATAATATTTAGCAACCTAAACATTATACATCCTTCCTTACTAAATCATAATGAAATTATTGAATACCAAATAGATATTGATAAGTTAAAAAACCTTAAAGTAGGATTTACTAAAACCGATACTAATAAATTAATATTCCTAATTAAAATCCCTTATAAAATGACAAGAATAAATAAAAAATTGATGGTTCCATTATCAAATGAGAAAGATTGTAAAATTATAAATAATGAAATAGTCGAAACACTTGAAACTAATAATCGTTATTATAAGTATGACAATAATAAAGATATTAATCAATTATCAGAATTAAAACATTGTATATTAAATAAGAATTGTGAAATATTAAAAAATTGTAATAATGAAATTTACCACATTAATGATAACATAATAATAAATCAACATGCCAATAATTTAACTTTAAAATCAAATATTGATGAAAGAAAATTTGTGTTAAAAGGAAATTATTTTATTAAATTTTATAACTGTACTATTAACTTAGATAATAAGATATTCTCAAATAGCATTAAGGAGGAAAATGATAATTTTATAATTCCAAATCTAGATTATAAGCCAACAAATAACACATTTACTTTTAAGGAAATTATATTAGAAACGAATAAAAACATTAATGAAATTGAACTTTTAAAATACAATAAAGTGATTGAATATTCAGGAGGAATCATAATCATTATAGTAATTTTAATATAATTATACTCATATCATATGTTTTTTATAAACAAAAACAATTTAAAATTAATTATGTAAACAGAACTCAGGAGAGTTCTGAACCTAACGAAGGGAGAGTTACATGTCAAGACATGTCACCTTCGACAAATACAAATGCACATGAGACAATTTTATATTAAATATCAAATTCACAAAATTGTCTCATGGAAATAAACGCAACATTTTCATTTTAAAATTAATGTCAGGAAATCTATATAAGATTTCAGTAAAGTAAGTTAGAACGGAAGTAACTACATAGATTGAAATTTCATAAATTAAATTAAAATGCATTGTACGCAAAATATAATGAAAATGAAAGATTAGAAAATAGGTAAAATTTAATTGTATTACTGACTCCAAAGAGCGCAGATTTAAAATATATAATTCATTTTTTGTGATCCAACTCTAAAGAGATTGGATATTTAAATATTGATTAGTCTTAAGATTAATTATAGAATAAAGTGTTTATGATTAAGATAATTATAAAGAAAGTGAATAAATAATATTTTTTTATAATATCAAACATCAATAAAAACAAATCTCGCGTGTCTGCGTGTGTGTGTAAATTTTTTTTATTGATTGTTAGGTTACCAATGAACTTATATTCTACACTAAATGATTTGAAATGTGTTTTCCTTACTGAGGAAGTTTAAATTATTCACTAGGCATTATGGCAATCCAAGCTTACAAAGCTTGTTGTAGTGTCGAATAATTTGCGCAGGTCATCTTCAAATAATTTGTATAGAATAATTTTATATTTTGTTGTTGTAATTTGATCGGCTAGATAAATGTTAAAACCGTTTCACTGATCGTTACGTAACAAAACAAAAAGTTTATTTATACTGATATCGCAGTGCGTCATAGAATCAACCACCATGGAAGCATAAACAATGGTACGTATTGATTGTAACGTTTTCCCTCTTTCTCAGCGTATCGCACGTCCCACTGCGAGGCGGAGTAAGATTTTAGCAGAGACACAATTTCAGCATGTGATGTACACCACGGTGGGGAACAAGACACAAGTATGTTGTACACAGGACGGAAAAGTAGTGCTTTAGCGGAGACACATTTAGCATGTGCTGTACAAGTGCGGAGACACAAGCATTCAGCATGTTGTACACAGAGTAAGAGCAAGCAGAGGCACATTTTAAAATGGGGCGGGTTGTTTGGCCCTAACTACTTCATTGTCAGTAACTTGTGAAGTAAATGTTAACAGTCATGTAGTGCCAAGTCAGCAGGTTGTGACGTCATTGTCAGCAGACTGTCTGGCCCAAGCGCCTCCTTACCTACTACCTTGGTAAGAGCAAAATGTTGGGCGTCTTCCCGCCGTTATAAATATTAAGCCTCGATAGGCCGCCTTACTGTTGGACGTCTTTGCGCCGCACCAAATTATGCCTCGAAGGCCGCCTTACTGTTGGGCGTCTTTGCGCCATACCAATAAAAATACGGATGGCCTTGGGGTTGGCCACCCGTTGATATCGCAGTGACCACTGAGCACAAAATACCGAACGCGGTGTCCGTTCAATACGGTACTCGTAATTTAAGACGCGGCACCAGCAATCAATGTGGCACGCGATGCAAAATGTGGTGAGCCTCGGCCGGCCACCAAAATGCCGAAAAATCCACCACACCAACAAATCACAAACCAAACGATTCACAAATCTCAAAAGTTTTTCTTCTTTTTTTTTAAATAAAAACAATTTCCTTTCAAATTGGTATCAATTTTTCTCCATCTTAATATTTTTGTTTAGGAATCATTTCGTTTATTTGGTTCTTTTATTCACCAAAGAATTATTACATTATTCCTGGATGATTCACGTTAAGCAAAATGTTTTGTTTCATATAGGTATTAATTATTTATAAAATTAAGTAATTTTTTTTTTGCAACAAAAACTCTATTTCTCAAAATTTTAAACTCCACTGTATTTGACAAAAATCCAAACTCAAATCCGAAAATAAATATTCGCGTGCCACCTAAAGTTCTAGAAATATTTTTTTTGTTAGTGTTTTCTCGTTTGCTTTTGATGCGCGTCACTTGCTTATTCGTTTATACTGCGTATCACTTGGTCCAAACGAAACGAGCAAACACAACAAAACAATTATTTATAAATATATACTTTCGACGGCCGCACGCACGCACAAAGTGCACACATCAGTCTCGCTCTCAGTATCATTCGGCTTTTGCAATGCAAAAACATAAAATACAAACTTAGAGCAATTTCCATTTCAACAAATGATGTTAGTGGTAATACTACAACATAGATGGTAATGCCGTCACTAAACAGTATCATTCATTCAATCACCATTGAACCAAAAAACGTAAGTAGAAAAGGTAATGGAAAAAATGGTATGACATCTCAAGGTGTCGTAACATACTATTAATTAAATTAATTATTATTATTATAAAAGAATTTACTACTAAATTGAAAGAAGAATTTACAATTTTAAAGAAAGAGAATGAAGAACTCAAAAAAGCAGTTGAAACACGTGCAGAACTTGGGACTAGCCCAACAGTCGATGATGGCATTAATTCATTCCATACGGATGAAGAAGAATTAGAAAGAGAAACAAATTGGATGTTAGACCGGAATAAAAGACCAAGTAAGAAAAGGAAAGTGCAACACTCACCAGAAATGGCAGTGACTTTACCATCAACTTCAAAAGAGGTTTCCAGAAATCAGTTAATTATCAAGAAACAACTAGCTCTAGAACAACAACCAGCTAAACCAAAAGGAAAATCACCTCCATCAATAAATGTCGTCGGGATATCAAATTTCTACACTACACAATCGATTATGAAATCGATTACGATAGCCGAGTACAAACTCGTATCTCTAAACAACGGCGTCTGGAAAATTAATGTTGTAGACTCTGAAACTTATAGAGCTTTGGCTACAAAGCTTAATTCCAAGGGGCATAAATGGTTTACCTATGAGAATAAGAATGATCGCCCAATTAAAGTTATGGCTAGATGTCTTCATTCACCCTGTGCAAAAGAGGAATTATCAAATAGAAAATGCTGTAAACATTATTAAGAAAGGAAAAATCGAAACTGAACAAGGAGTTCAAGTTAATAAAAGAGAGCTTCCACTATTTATGCTCACTTTTAATAACAAACAAAAGGTGGAAGATGTGTATAATATCAAGGCAATACTTAGCATGAGAGTTAAAATAGAACCATTGAAAAAGAATAACGGATTAATACCGCAGTGCAAAAAATGTCAAGGTTTTAATCATACGCATAAATATTGCCAAAGAGAGGTTAGATGCGTGAAATGTGCCGGAAAGCATCATGCCCAGGTATGCCCGGTTAGTAAAAATGTTGCTGCAAAATGTGTCAATTGCAATAAGTCACATCTCGCAAACTACCGGGGATGTGAAATAGCTAAGGAGCTACAAAGAATAAGAAATAAAACGCGAAAACAAAGTCCAGGAATATCGGTAAAAAATTATCAAACTTCCACCAAAGAGGAACCTAAACCTCATGCTAGTAAAACGGAAGAACCAAAACCAAAACTGTACTCGCAAGTAGTCATAACAAAACCAGTTATTTCGGAGGACACTACTGAAGGTACAGCAGTGCTCCAAAAGATACTAAGAAGCATGAAAGCTCTTAACATTCGTCTAGCTAAACAAGAGAAATGCCTTCAAGCTCTAAGCAACAGGTTAGATAAGCAAGACTCTCTAAATAGAATGAAATCCATGCTCTATTAAAATGATGCAAACAACAACAAATAAAACATTAAGAACAGTAACCTGGAATGGAAATGGGCTAATGCAACATATTCCAGAATTAAAAATTTTCCTAAATACTGACAAAATAGATATATGCCTAGTACCGGAAACCCATTTTACTTCAACTTCATATCTTAAAACATATATAATTATATGGATACAATTGTTACCACGCCATTCATCCAGCAGAAAGGGCAAGGGGAGGATCGTCGGTGGCTATAAAAGAAAACATCAAACACTTTATAGATCTTAAAATTGAAGAGGAATTTATGCAAGTAGTCACCTTAAAAGTATTTATAAATAACAACAAAGAATATAGTGTACCGTCAATATATTGTCCCCCAAGATATAATTTAATTAAAGAAGACTATTGCACGTTATTTAAATCACTTGGATCAAGTTTCATAATCGGAGGTGATTTTAATGCAAAAAACACCTACTGGGGATCAAGAGTAACCTCTAAAAAAGGAAGAGAGCTGTTTGCAGCAGGAAGACTATGCAATTGCGATTTTCATTCTGGAGATCAACCAACTTATTGGCCTACGGATAGAAACAAAATACCCGATATCATTGACTTCTTTATCACCAAAGGTATAGACGAAAACTACATATACCAAGAAAGCAGCGAGGGGATTATGTCGGATCATACGCCTGTTATTATGACAATCAGTGCAACGATTATTAAAAAAACTAGTCCATCTTCGCTAACGAACAAAAAAACCTGCTGAGAAGAACTAGAACGACTCAACAACAGTATACAAGAAGCGGCGTGGAATAGTACCCCCTCAAGTTCAAAGGAAATGCGCCGAAATGCTATTTATTCTCTGGAAGTTAGGGAACTGGTTGCAGCAAAACGAAAAGCAAGAAAGAAGTCGAGCGCCAGAATATAAAACAACTCTTAATTTTTTATCCAATAAACTAAAGTTGCTAATTAAAGAAATCAAAATCGAATCCATTAATAAATACTTGAGTGGCCTTACTGGGGAAAAAGATACCAAGTACTCCCTTTGGAAAGCGACAAAAAGTTTAAGACGACCTAAACTACAAACTCCATCAGTAAAAAATGAAGATGGCACATGGGCTATAAGTGCAAAGCAAAAAGCTTCGTTGTTTGCAACCCACCTCGAGAACACGTTTCAGCCTCTACCTAGACAAACTGCAGAGAAAAACATACCACCAGTATATAAAATGGATAACTGCAATATATCTCCTGTCCCATTACAAGAATTAAAAGAGGAAATCAATCTCAACCTAAATACAAAGAAATCTCCAGGATATGACTTAATTACAGGACAAATAGTAAAAGCTCTTCCTGAAAAAGGTCTACGTAAACTACTCCAAATAATTAATGTAGTGTTCAGACTTAAACACGTTCCATGTCAGTGGAAAGTAGCAGAAGTAATTATGATACCTAAATCAAACAAACCACTTAATGACAAAAATTGGTATAGGCCGATTTCCTTACTCCCAATAATTTCAAAATTATTCGAGAAACTACTCCTAAAGAGACTAAAACCAATAATAGCAGAAAGAAATCTTGTTCCTCCTCATCAATTTGGCTTCAGAGAAAACCATTCAACAATAGAACAAGTACACCGAATTATAAACATAATTGAAGACGTACTTGAAAAAAAGAAAGTATGTTCAAGCGTTCTTGGATGTAGCACAGGCCTTTGACAGAGAATGGCATAAAGGTTTGGAATATAAATTACAAAGAGACTTACCAAAGCAGTTTTATGAAATGCTAACATCTTACATATCTAACCGACACTTTCATGTTAAATTAAATGGCGAATACTCAAAAATAAAGAAAATATCAGCAGGGGTACCACAAGGTAGCGTTCTGGGACCAAATTAAATGTTCTATACACCTCGGACCTGCCAACGATAGAGGAGACTCACATAGCGACGTTTGCGGATGATCTTAGCAGTTGCTAATTGCATAGAAGAATCTACAAGCAAATTGCAAAGAGCTACCAACATTGTCAGTACCTGGACCAAGAGATGGCGAATAAAACTTAATGAAACAAAATCTGTTCACGTAAACTTTACCAACAAGAAGGTCAAGTGGATACCAGTAGAACTGAACTCCCAGCAAATTCCCTATGCACATGCTGCAAAATATCTAGGCATGACTCTAGACGCGAAACTAAAATGGAAAGAGCATGTGAAAAAGAAAAAAGAAGAGTTAAACATCAAATACAGAAAGATGGATTGGCTCTTAGGAGGAAATTCTGAGCTAACTCTACATAATAAATTGCTACTATACCGGCAAATCCTAAAACCTGTGTGGACTTACGGTATTCAGCTCTGGGACTGTACAAAGAAAACCAATGTCAATATCATTCAGTCATTTCAAAGCAGTCCTTCGTGGAATAGTTAATGCACTGTGGTACATAAGAAATGACAACCTCCATAGAGATTTGAAGATGGATTTTGTTAGTGAAGAAATAAGCAAGCACGCGAGAAAACACATGCAACGTATTAGTCTACACCAAAATGCTGAGATACGTCGTATGTTGGATGATTCAAACCCAGTAACGGCTGCGAAGGAAGAAACCGAATGATCTACAAGATCCAATCAGGATCGACTAAAAATATAATAAAATTGTAAAAGGGACTAGCCAAAGGGCTACAACCCTCCAAACAAGAATATATATTATGAAAGATAAATTACTAGATGATTTGTAAATCAGTTCTAATAAATAAATATATAATAAAAAAAAATTATTATTAAACCTTTCGGAAGTCGATATAGTTCCTGGAATCTTTAGGTTAAATATTACGTTAATATTTAATACATAAGGTTTATAAGACTAATTATTAACTACCTTGCATCATCGATGTCAAAAGGGTTTAAACCATCGTTAAGGCGAGACCGGATAATTCTCATATTGTTTTTTTTATCAAAAACAATAGCAATGGGCAAATTGTCCATTGTTCACTTGTATAATTATCTTAATTTATTAAAATATTACTAAAATCTAAAAAAAATTTGACACAACACTAAACCGCAAAATGACACAAATAATTTTAAACGCAAAATGACATTTTGACAGCTAAATCTGTAGTTGCTCAATTTTCTCGCCTTTTACTTTTGTCGATTTGTGCATAATCGCTAAAAAACTGTCGGACAAAACTAAAAGGCGAGAAACCAAACGTAAACTCGCTTCTCGCCTTTTGTGCAAAATCCCAGTCCAGGACCATAGAAATAGAGTAGGTATATAGAATGAATGTAAGCAACTGTCAAGCGTCACAAATTCGGAGGGTAAAAGAGAAAGCATATAAATTAACAGGGCCATATTTAGAATTTTTTTCGATCGAATGCAATGAAGTTAGGAGGAGGACCGACTGATCGTCGTAAAGGAAAGACGTGTTTTTGTCTCTCCTTTAAATAAATTATTATTGATATTTTAATTCAAATCAGTTTAGGAATGTGTAGTGTGAGAGTGATGTGCTATTTTTGAGTGAGTTTTGTTCTTTAGAAGTTCACCTCTTAATACAGGTGAATTGAGACAGTTATTATGAAAATTACATTCAACACATATACAATCATTATCTTTTTATTCTAATTTTCATTCTAATTATATAAAAGTTAATTATTTATTATTGTTATTGTTATTATAACTATTTACATATATGTGAACGGTAATTTATAATCGTATACATAGAAACTGACATTTCAAGGGAATTCCCTTTGTATGTACTTAAGTACATAAAATATTGGTACCCGAGAAACCAAAATTTGAAATTACAACAGATCGAATTGTAACTTACCCAATAAGCGAAAATTTGTATACTCAAAATGGGTTGCCACCGTATTGTGACAAAAATGACTTTTTGTGGAATAATATAAATTGATAAATATATAAAATGTTAATGAAAGGAGGAAACAGTTTTCTGCCACGGGAAATTTATCATTTGAGCTGAAATATGTTGGATTGTGTTATCCATTTGGGTTTTTATTTAAATTTAATTACATTTTCATAACTTATTTTAATAATTTTCACTTACTTTAAACAATTCTATAAATTGAAATTTTGTCGAAAGTCCTGACTTAAAACAATAAAGTTGTCGGCAAATATAATTCAATTTATTTTTATTATAGGTAGCTGAATGACAATACCGAATCTAAAATTTTTTTTAATTTTTTTTATTTTTTTTTTAATTTTTTTTTTATTTTGACATTATTGACGGAATATTTAGGTCATCATATGTATGATAATACTGCCGTGTCATTACGAACGTGAATTCTCTCGGTTAGATGGTGTTGGATGGGAAGATAGGGCAAAATAAGGTTACAAGCAGTATGTGATGAGATGACCCATAGATGTGAATTAAATAACCTAACCAGTCTAGTAGGACTGATGCCGAATACATATGATGAATATTAGTATCCTTTACCTCAAACACAACTAACTTACATTAATTAACTAAGAAACTCTAATCTAGAGTGTGAATTTAATTGAGACTAACATTCTAATATATTTAGGTAGTTAGAAAATGACTTTGCTGCGGTTCGCCCTAGTCGTTTCTGTGACTAACATCCTTTCCTAACTAACCTTATCTGTTAAGGATACAGGCAGGGCCTGGGCCCGCATGATGCTGAAATATTATTCGCATTCAGATATAATTTGTTATTTGATTGTTGATATTTCAGGATTATGGTAACGTACCTAGGATCGCCGTTATGGCTGGCCTGTACGCCTCTATCATATCATATCATATCATATCGAATGCAATGAAGTTAGGAAGTTTAAATTAAAAACTGAAACAGTGTAACCTCAGCTTATGCTAAAGACCAAACTGGATCATAGAATTTTGCCTTAGCTCGTGGTTGCACCCAGATGCGGCTTAGGTATTCGCAGCTCAGTCAAGTAGAGGTACATTAGTCGTGGGTGATGGGGTGCACGAGAAGTGGCCTAGATTAACGCACGTACAAAGAAGAAAAAAGATGAGACGGCCTGGTCTATGCCGTCAAAACATTGAAATTTGCAGGAAGCAGTGAATTGGGCATGCCCACCGTGGTTGTTTAATTAAAGGAGATTTAGGGTAACATAATTACCTTAAATTAAGCATAAAAAAAGATTTAAATATTTCGGCTTAACGCCTTAAAAGTTAGTAAGTGTTTTTTTTTATTTAGAAAAGAGTTCCAGCTGAAAGAAACTCGCGTTTCTAATGAAGCAGCTGGTGGACCCTTTTACTAAATGGACCCGTTTAGTTAGTAGGCTGATATCTATATTTTTTTTATAACCGAGGGGGCAAATTTAGTTATAGAAATATACTTCTCTCTCAACCAATTAATGTAATTTTTACGAAATCAGCAAAATTTTTTGTATAAACACCACACATTAGAAACAACGTGACATAAATCTAATTTACATGCACTTGTGGGAATTATATTTATGTGCCACGAAAATTGCAACGTTTTAAAATGTCTACATAGGTCATTTAATTAACTCTATGTAGAACGGTTGCATTTTCGTGTGCACAACACAAAAATTATGGATACATCATCCAATTACAAATCTAATATTTACGTCCATTCATTTGTGTTTATAATAACTACATTATAAAGACCTTGAGTGACGTAAAGTTGCAACTGGATAACGTAAACAAGAAATAATTTTATGTTTGTCGTATTACGTCTTATACCAATTTCATGTATATGAATGCAACAACAAACATAAAGGAAAAGTAGATAATTCCAGCATGACTAAGTGTTTAATGAATTCCTGTGAAAATAATATATTCAAAGTAATGGTGAAATTACCTTGATATACGTAAAGATTATTGGGAAGGGGTTGATAACGGAATATAATAAAATTCCGTTATGGCATGACGAGAACCCAAACCCTGAGATGAAATGAGATCTCTTGCTCTATTCGAAAAGGGCGATGGAATAAGGTAATCAGTCTTGGTAGCTCAACCTCCCTCAACATACTGAGATGGTCTCCTACTCTGCCGACTGAGCTAGCCGGGCCCTAACTACTTATTAAATTAATTATTATTCGCTAAATTAACTCCGATAGGTTGTTATTGTCTAAATTAATATACTATTATAATACTAAGCTTAATCTTAATACTCACAAGATTCCTTCTCCCTTTTTTTATTATTTTTATTTTCTTAGGTACACGGGAAACGTGTGGCTAACTAAATTATTACTATACTTGCTAACCTAATACTAGCTAACCTAGTTTTCTTATTATATTACAATAAATCCTATCTACAAGATAATTACTTAATTTAAACTAAGTTTTCCTGAAGTTTCCTGAATTTTCCTGAGGGGATTCCTTCTGGGCTCTGGATGTGGTACTGCCCCGAGGTTTACGAGCTGGTCCCTTTGTCGGAGTCTGCACCCCAAAATTAGGATCACCAAAACTACTAACAGATCCGCAGATGTAACAGTGTAATTTCCTAGGTGGTGCAGGTTGATTTGAGACCACGGCTCGTCCTTCTTCAGGTCGGTAATAGTTTGTTGGAGCTCTGCTAATTCATCATCCAACCCGTCGGCGCTGAGTACCAGTAGGCAGTTCTCAGTTTCAAATGATAAATTGAACCGTGGTACTATGTCGGCGTATCCGCTGGTATTATATGTGATTCGGGCTGTTATTCAAGATGGTCCTCTCAGACTGCAACCTGGTTCTAAAGATAATATTTCACCACCTCGTAGGGCTATTGTAGTGGTCTGTGTCTGGCATGGTAGATCAAACACATACTCCTATGGTAGCACCATCAACCACCGATTGTTCCTCAATGGGTGTATAAACGTGGTTGGCATTACGGCTCTCACTTGGCATTGCCTTGACAGCTTTTTGGCATGCATTAATAACGACATTTCGCAGTGCTCTCCCTGTGGTGGCATCTTACATACCGGGCCTCTAAGTTGGCAAATGATGGACTCCTTTACCCAAGTTTTGCATGCCTTCAAACCCTCTGCAGATATTGGGTAATATCGCGCTCTGGTATCATTGATTAATTCATAGTGGAATTGGGGATCAATGTATATAAATTTGTTCTCATGCTTAGTTGGAACCGGTATCAAGTTGTATAATTGAAATTCTTCTCCCTGGATCAACGGGATTCGGACTTCGAAAATAATCCGGTCAATAATGATCGCTGCCCTGGTTTCCAAAAGCTTATAAACGTGTACCCAGTGGG
>OY829913.1:158660063-158722563 GCA_963691935.1 Nephrotoma guestfalica
GTACCCAATAGGCCATGGCAAACTTCTTGCCCCCGTATCCGCAGTTGACAGTCTTACTCTGACTTCAGAGGAGCTCACCTACGTATGTGACTAAAACGTTACCATGTAAGTTAATTGATGTTGATGAGACCTTTTCAGGCCTCTAACAACATCTGCTATTGCTGTCTACTGAGGATGATAACACGCCGGTTATCACCAAGGATTTCTGCATTGTGTGGTATAATAGTGTTTAACTTATGTCCGAAACCCTCATCAATATCCGTTCACTGATAGAAAACCGGATTGGACAGCTAAACACATTATATCCTGACAAGCCCATCCCGGAGGATGAACAATTTAAATGAAATAACAAAGTGGAATTTACGCAATAACCTAACTATTCACTGACTTAGAAATCCATATTATAAAACAAAAAATACTTATTCTACGGCTCGTGGTAATTTCTTACCGATAGCCATAAGCATTTAACAGAGGAAAATTAAAATTTTGGGGCAGTTCGGCTTTACGAACCAGGATACGGAATAGCACGCTTTATAACCTGAGAATGAGCAGCCCTTTATACCCCGAAAATTTCTCCGGCCGAGAAAGAGATATGCTCATTACATCAGGGAAACGTGTTATTTTCCCTTGCTGGCAACGCAATGCAAAACTGTTGATTGTACATGGTATCGAAAACCGTACAATCCGATGAGTGAATTAATAAATAATCTGTAATTAAACATAGTTAAAATGGCTCATCGAATCCCAGATGCTACCACGAATATCAGTTCATTAGCCGGAGCCCCTCAGCCTAGGGTACTCAGAGGGCTTCGGCTGTCTCTGTGTACACCTAGGTAACACCAAGGTAGCCGCGTCCTCGTCGCGGGGGGGCGAGTACTGCTTCAATAGTAGCAAAGTGCTACCGGGGACCAAATGCCAGTGGAATAAATTGGCTAAAACAAACAATGAATACAACAAATACGGAATGTAATACCCCAGGTGGTACAGCAGCAGATATGTTGCCAAATCCACACTCTTCGGAGGCAGGCCCAACAGATTCTGGGGTAACACATTTGGACGAAGTTCCAAATTATCAAGATCACCAAGATCTTCAACTGGAAATATATTTCAGTACGAGACGGAAAATGCCGAACTCCGTGAACAACTGAGAGAAATAAAAGAATTTACTACTAAATTGAAAGAAGAATTTTCAATTTTAAAGAAAGAAAATGAAGAACTCAAAAAAGCAGTTGAAACACGTGCAGAACTTGGGACGACACCTAGCCCAACAGTCGATGATGGCATTAATTCATTCCATACGGATGTAGAAGAATTAAAAAGAGAAACAAATTGGATGTTGAACCGGAATAAAAGACCAAGTAAGAAAAAACAAAGCGCAACACTCACCAGAAATGGCGGAGACTTTACCATCAACTTCAAAATAGGTTTCCAGAAATCAGTTAATTATCAAGAAACAACTAGCTCTAGAACAACAACCAGCTAAACCGAAAGAAAAATCACCTCCACCAATAAATGTCGTCGGGATATCAAATTTCTCCACTATACAATCGATTATGAAATCGATTACGATAGCCGAGTACAAACTCGTATCTCTAAACAACGGCGTCTGGAAAATTAATGTTGTAGACTCTGAAACTTATAGAGCTTTGGCTACTAAGCTTAATTCCGAGGGGCATCAGTGGTTTACCTATGAGGATAAGAACGATCGCCCAATTAAAGTTATGGCTAGAGGTCTTCACAAAACCTGTGCAAAAGAGGAAATTATTGAGGATCTCAAGCAAAAGGGTTATAAAATAGAAAATGCCGTAAACATTATTAAGAAAGAAAAATCGAAACTGAACAAGGAGTTCAAGTTAACAAAAGAGGGCTTCCACTATTTATGCTCACTTTTAATAACAAACAAAAAGTGGAAGATGTGTATAATATCAAGGCAATACTTAGCATGAGAGTTAAAATAGAGCCATTGAAAAAGAATAACGGATTAATACCGCAGTGCAAAAAATGTCAAGGTTTTAATCATACGCATAAATATTGCCAAAGAGAGGTTAGATGCGTGAAATGTGCCGGAAAGCATCATGCCCAGGTATGCCCGGTTAGTAAAAATATTGCTGCAAAATGTGTCAATTGCAATAAGTCACATCCCGCAAACTACCGGGCATGTGAAATAGCTAAGGAGCTACAACGAATAAGAAATAAAACGCGAAAACAAAGTCCAGGAGTATCGGTAAAAAATTATCAAACTTCCACCAAAGAGGAACCTAAACCTCATGCTAGTAAAACGGAAGAACCAAAACCAAAACTGTACTCGCAAGTAGTCATGACAAAACCAATTATTTCGGAGCACACTACTGAAGGTACAGCAGTGCTCCAAAAGATACTAAGAAGCATGGAAGCTCTTAACATTCGTCTAGCTAAACAAGAGAAATGCCTTCAAGCTCTAAGCAACAGGTTAGATAAGCAAGACTCTCTAAATGAAATGAAATCCATGCTCTATTAAAATGATGCAAACAACAACAAATAAAACATTAAGAACAGTAACCTGGAATGCAAATGGGCTAATGCAACATATTCCAGAATTAGAAATTTTCCTAAATACTGAAAAAATAGATATATGCCTGGTATCGGAAACCCATTTTACTTCAACTTCATATCTTAAAATATATGGATACAATTGCTACCACGCCATTCATCCAGCAGAAAGGGCAAGGGGAGGATCGTCGGTGGCTATAAAAGAAAACATCAAACACTTTATAGATCTTAAAATTGAAGAGGAATTTATGCAAGTAGTCACCTTAAAAGTATTTATAAATAACAACAAAGAATATAGTGTACCGTCAATATATTGTCCCCCAAGATATAATTTAATTAAAGAAGACTATTGCACGTTATTTAAATCACTTGGATCAAGTTTCATAATCGGAGGTGATTTTAATGCAAAAAACACCTACTGGGGATCAAGAGTAACCTCTAAAAAAGGAAGAGAGCTGTTTGCAGCAGGAAGACTATGCAATTGCGATTTTCATTCTGGAGATCAACCAACTTATTGGCCTACGGATAGAAACAAAATACCCGATATCATTGACTTCTTTATCACCAAAGGTATAGACGAAAACTACATATACCAAGAAAGCAGCGAGGGGATTATGTCGGATCATACGCCTGTTATTATGACAATCAGTGCAACGATTATTAAAAAAACTAGTCCACCTTCGCTAACGAACAAAAAAACCTGCTAGGAGAAATTCCAGAAACTTGTTGAGGATAATATTGATCTTCAGGTGCCAATTAAAAACCCGATAGAGCTAGAAGAAGAACTAGAACAACTCAACAACAGTATACAAGAAGCGGCGTGGAGTAGTACCCCCTCAAGTTCAAAGGAAATGCGCCGAAATGCTATTTATCCTCTGGAAGTTAGGGAACTGGTTGCAGCAAAACGAAAAGCAAGAAACGCCTGGCAAAGAAGTCGAGCGCCAGAATATAAAACAACTCTTAATTTTTTATCCAATAAACTAAAGTTGCTAATTAAAGAAATCAAAAACGAATCCATTAATAAATACTTGAGTGGCCTTACTGGGGAAAAAGATACCGAGTACTCCCTTTGGAAAGCGACAAAAAGTTTAAGACGACCTAAACTACAAACTCCATCAGTAAAAAATGAAGATGGTACATGGGCTATAAGTGCAAAGCAAAAAGCTTCGTTGTTTGCAACCCACCTCGAGAACACGTTTCAGCCTCTACCTAGACAAACTGCAGAGAAAAACATACCACCAGTATATAAAGTAGTATATAAGTATATAAATAGTAAAAGCTCTTCCTGAAAAAAGTCTACGTAAACTACTCCAAATAATTAATGTAGTGTTCATACTTAAACACGTTCCAAGTCAATGGAAAGTAGCAGAAGTAATTATGATACCTAAACCAAACAAACCACTTAATGACAAAAATTGGTATAGGCCGATTTCCTTACTCCCAATAAGTTCAAAATTATTCGAGAAACTACTCCTAAAGAGACTAAAACCAATAATAGCAGAAAGAAATCTTGTTCCTCCTCATCAATTTGGCTTCAGAGAAAATCATTCAACAATAGAACAAGTACACCGAATTACAAACATAATTGAAGACGTACTTGAAAAAAAGAAAGTATGTTCAAGCGTCTTCTTGGATGTAGCACAGGCCTTTGACAGAGAATGGCATAAAGGTTTGGAATATAAATTACAAAGAGACTTATCAAAGCAGTTTTATGAAATTCTAAAATCTTACATATCTAACCGACACTTTCGAGTTAAATTAGATGGCGAATACTCAGAAATAAAGAAAATATCAGCAGGGGTACCACAAGGTAGCGTTCTGGGACCAACTTTATATGTTCTATACACCTCGGACCTGCCAACGATAGAGGATACTAACATAGCGACGTTTGCGGATGATACGGCCATCTTAGCAGTTGCTAATTGCATAGAAGAATCTACAAGCAAATTGCAAAGAGCTACTAATATTGTCAGTACCTGGACCAAGAGATGGCGAATAAAACTTAATGAAACAAAATCTTTTCACGTAAACTTTACCAACAAGAAGGTCAACTGAATACCAGTAGATCTGAACTCCCAGCAAATTTAGGCATGACTCTAGACGCGAAACTAAAATGGAAAGAGCATGTGAAAAAGAAAAAAGAAGAGTTAAACATCAAATACAGAAAGATGGATTGGCTCTTAGGAGGAAATTCTGAGCTAACTCTACATAATAAATTGCTACTATACCGGCAAATCCTAAAACCTGTGTGGACTTACGGTATTCAGCTCTGGGACTGTACAAAGAAAACCAATGTCAATATCATCCAGTCATTCCAAAGCAAAGTCCTTCGTGGAATAGTTAATGCACCGTGGTACATAAGAAATGACAACCTCCATAGAGATCTGAAGATGGATTTCGTTAGTGAAGAAATAAGCAAACACGCGAGAAAAAATGCTGAGATACGTCGTATGTTGGATGATTCAAACCTAGTAACGGCTGCGAAGGAAGAAACCGCATGATCTACAAGATCCAATCAGGATCGACTAAAAATATAATAAAATTGTAAAAGGGACTAGCCAAAGGGCTTGTGTACTCCAAACAAGAATATAAATTATGAAAGATAAATTACTAGATGATTTGTAAATCAGTTGTAATAAATAAATATATAAAAAAAAAAATTAAAAAAAAATCCCCGGAGTGCGAGTTGGGACAATGCCACAAAAGAACTAATAAGACGAGGATCCAGCACTGGAACTCGACCATTACAAAACTTTTCCCGTGTGTGTCTGACCCAACAATGTATCTGGTCAGGCATGCCACTAAGGCATGACCGCAGCCACACTCACACCGAAAAAGTTTTTCCACTTTTACATATTCAACTAGATTACTTAATTTGAAAATTAGTTGTATAGAACGCCACTTGAAACAGTGGTCCTCATACAATACAAATGTAAGAAATTTTGGGAGGAAATCTTCAATTTAATTTGGGATTCATAAATGATTCCAGAATATTTTGGCAACTTATACCAAGAATTTGGGCCAATTTTGGGCCCCGTTTGGGCGCCACTTGAATAGTGGTGCTCATATAATTTTAATGAATTGTTGGACCTGATATTATTAGGCCCCTGTTTTGGGTGATACTTGAAACAGTGGTGCCTACATATATATTTTTAATTTTCGAACTGGTGTTGTGCTCCAGAACGCCACTTGAAACAGTGGTGCCTACATATAATACAATATAAGAAATTTCGGGAGGAAATCCTCAATTAAATTTGGGATTCATAAATGATTCCAGAATCTTTTGGCAACTTATACCAAGAGTTTGAGCCAATTTTGGGCGCCACTTGAAACAGTGTAACCTCAGCTTATGCTGAAGGCCAAACTGGATCATAGAATTTTGCCTTAGCTCGTGGTTGCACCCTGAAGCGGCTTAGGAATCCGCAGCTCAGTTAAGTAGAGGTACATTGGTCGTGGGTGATGGGGTGCACGAGCAGTGGCCTAGATTACCGCACGTAAAAAGAAAAAAAGATGAGACGACCTAGACTATGCCGTCAAAACATGGAAATTCAGTGAATTTGGCATCGGATTCAAATTGGCGAGACTCATGCCTGACATAGCTGGCATGCCCACCGTGGTTGTTTAATTAAAGGAGATTTAGGGTAACATAATTACCCTAAATAAAGCACAAAAAAAAATATTTAAATATTTCGGCTTAAGGCCTTAAAAATTAGTAAGTGGTTTTTTTATTTAGTAAAGAGTTCCAGCTGAAAGAAACCCGCGTGCTGACGCACTGGCGAGATTTCCGCTTCTAATCAAGCAGCTGTGGATCCTTTTACTAAATGGGCCCGTTTAGTTAGTAGGCTAATATCTATATTTTTTTTATAACCATACTTACCAGATCAGGTTTTTCCCTTCGAACCACACAAAAAAACTTATTTATTTCTTAACACAACTTATTTATTTTAAGAAAAAAAACGAATTACAATTATTTCAAACTTAACTTCTAAAACTATAATTAGTTACCACGGCTAAAGCTCAGTGCGTAAACCAATTATCTCTTCCAAAACTTAACTATAATTTTTTACCACGGCTAAACCTCGGTGCGTATTCCAATTATCCCTTCCAAAACTTAACTGCCTCTACCAAAAAATAATGCGCGGTATTTATACAACACTAAACTGACTGACAGAGAAGGGAGGGGCAAAATTTAGTTATGGAAATATACTTCTCTCTCAACCAATTAATGCAATTTTCCCGAAATCGGCAAAATTTTTGTATAAATACCACACATTAGAAACAACGTGACATAAATCTAATTTACATGCACTTGTAGGAATTATATTTATGTGCCACGAAAATTGCAACGTTTTAAAATGTCTATAAAAATATGGATACATCATCCAATTACAAATCTAATATTTACGTCCATTCATTTGTGTTTATAATAACTACATTATAAAAACCTTGAGTGACGTAAAGTTGCAACTGAAAAAAGAAAAGTAGATAATTCCAGCATGACTAAGTGTTGAATGAATTTATGTGAAGATGATATCTTCACTTTTCAACACTTTTGTTAAAAAACTGAAAACATTTCACAATAAAATGACTTCTAAAATTTATGGAACGCTACTGACGCCAGTTATGAATCTTATGTTACTCATGTATATAGATTATGATCTCAGCTACCATAAAAACATAAGCCCAGGGTAGTTACAGGGGGGTTTTTCTAACACTTTTGTTAAAAAACTGAAAACATTTCACATTAAAATGACTTCTAAAATTTATGGAACGCTACTGACGCCAGTTATGAATCTTATGTTACTCATGGATATAGATTATGATCTCAGCTACCATAAAAACATAAGCCCAGGGTAGTTACAGGGGGGTTTTTCTAACACTTTTGTTAAAAAACTGAAAACATTTCA
Source organism: Nephrotoma guestfalica (assembly GCA_963691935.1). Lineage (NCBI taxonomy): Eukaryota > Metazoa > Arthropoda > Insecta > Diptera > Tipulidae > Nephrotoma > Nephrotoma guestfalica. Next base: position 158,667,500 of record OY829913.1, read on the forward strand.
CATTAAAATGACTTCTAAAATTTATGGAACGCTACTGACGCCAGTTATGAATCTTATGTTACTCATGGATATAGATTATGATCTCAGCTATCATAAAAACATAAGCCCAGGGTAGTTACAGGGGGGTTTTTCTAACACTTTTGTTAAAAAACTGAAAACATTTCACATTAAAATGAACTCTAAAATTTATGGAACGCTACTGACGCCAGTTATGATTCTTATGTTGCTCATGTATATAGATTATGATCTCAGCTACCATAAAAACATAAACCCAGGGTAGTTACAGGAGAGTTTTTCTAACACTTTTGTTAAAAAACTGAAAACATTTCACATTAAAATGATTTTAAAAAGTTATGGAACGCTACTGACGCCAATTATGAATCTTATGCTACTCATGGATATAGATTATGATCTCAGCTATCATAAAAACATAAGCCCAGGGTAGTTACAGGGGGGTTTTTCTAACACTTTTGTTAAAAAACTGAAAACATTTCACATTAAAATGAACTCTAAAATTTATGGAACGCTACTGACGCCAATTATGAATCTTATGCTACTCATGGATATAGATTATGATCTCAGCTATCATAAAAACATAAGCCCAGGGTAGTTACAGGGGGGTTTTTCTAACACTTTTGTTAAAAAACTGAAAACATTTCACATTAAAATGAACTCTAAAATTTATGGAACGCTACTGACGCCAGTTATGAATCTTATGTTACTCATATATATAGATTATGATCTCAGCTATCATAAAAACATAAGCCCAGGGTAGTTACAGGGGGGTTTTTCTAACACTTTTGTTAAAAAACTGAAAACATTTCACATTAAAATGAACTCTAAAATTTATGGAACGCTACTGACGCCAGCTGTGATTCTTATGTTGCTCATGTATATAGATTATGATCTCAGCTACCATAAAAACATAAACCCATGGTTACAGGGGGGTTTTTCTAACACTTTTGTTGAAAATCTGAAAACATTTCACATTAAAATGGCTTCAAAAATTAATGGAGTGCTATCAACGTAGACGATTTTTTTTGTGTTGCCCTGTATTTGTATTATGATGATTATAATAATTTTAATATATTTTAAGAGTCCTTATACAACCGCAAATCTTTCTTTAAAGAAAATTTAATTTTTTCGTTTCAAAACGTTTAAATCTATGTGTTCTCTTCTTTTTTATTAATTATTTGATTTTTCATCAAACTTTCTGCTGGTCAGAATTATTAATTTGCTTAAAAATTTCAAAAAATTTCTGCTGGTTTCAAAAATTATTAGCTGAAAATTTTCTGTTTTGTGATAGTGCTGCCTCTAGCGGTGAATAGCAAAAACACATTTTTTCTGCTGGAAATTTTCTGCTATCTTATACAGCATCCGCAATAGCCAATTCCCGTTTTAATACTGCTTTGGAATATTTACAAATTTTTAATACTGACGGCGAGGGAGTTAAAAGACCACCTCTATTTTTTAAATTGATTAGCGATGTATGAGAACTACATTATTGTATTAATTTGCAACAGTGAAAATTCACGTAGTATAATTGGGTATCAAAAAAAATCTTCATCATACATATTAGATTCATCTACTTTACAAATTTCTTGGTCAATTGAAATATCATCTGATGAGGCTTAAACCATTGCTTTTTCAATTCTCCATAATTTGGTAAACTAAAAACAAATACATTATAATTTCTGTAAAAAATTGTATTTACAGTACATATTCTAAAATAAAAATTAATTATGATAAGCAAAGCACTTAGCACATGAAACAAACGACGTTTTAATAAACTAAAATAAGAAAAATGCGGCACTGGTAATAACATATGTTTAAAAACGATAAAAACCCACGCCAACAACGAAAATTGTTTTCTTATTTGTATCGGATTTATAACTTAAATTAAAGATAGTTTTACCGCAAATCACTTTCTTTTTAACATAATTTATATTTTATTTTATATAAACACTTACTGATGGTACGAAATTCTTTCCTGTAATTTTTTAGGTGTATTTTTGCAGTTTTTTAAAAGACACTTCATTTTATTAAAAGTTTCTAATTTGTATTACTAAAATGATGCACTACACACAATCCACTAACTGTTTCAATAATATTTGAATTAATATTTTCAAGATTTTTTAAGAGCACAAAATTTAACGCGTCATTTTAAACAAAAACTGATTTGAGGGGTTTTTATTTTGAGATGAGGTACGCATCCCTGAGATAGCTGTGTTAGTTTGATTGTTTAACATTTCGACTACCGTTACCTTGAAATGAACCAAATATATACATTCCGCAAAACGAATTTTCTACGGTTAAATTTAAATGTTTTTGTATTGATTTTTTTTGTTGTAATGTATAATTGTATTTATGATATCCTATTGTTAAAACTTGAATTGATTACTATGACATGATGTGATGGATCGAAAGAGATGAAGAGTGACGATCGATGGATGAGTTTAGGAGGGATGACAAAAAAAGATTGGGGAGATCAGACGATGTTTGAAATTGAATAAAATAACAAGATCTTAAATACGCGTGGTGATATGGATTTCCCAAAAATTGTTATAAAAAGCCACAGTGATTACCAAAAATATGTGGTCATTTTTTTCTGTGCAATTAAATAATAACTTAATTAAATATAAAAACTTTATAAATTGTGAAGTTCACATAAATATATCATAAACATATGTAATTAAAACGGTGAAAGTGAACATTAAATTTACTATGTGTAAAATAAACTGTTAATATACAAATGTTAAGTGTCCTTCATATGCCTGACGGAATGCTAAAATATATTCGCAAGTCAAACTAACGCGAATGAAAATAATCAAATTTTCGGTGAAATCAAAGGATGTGTTTTTCTGCAAAAGTTAACTGAATCATAAACTATAATTGTTAATTGTTTTCTTTAAATACGGGTTGAAAAACAGAACAAGGAAAATGATTATAATAAAATGGTGAATGGTGAATGGTTATAATATTAACATGGACTGTATAATATCAGTACTAATAAAATATAATATGTAGAACTATAATGATTAAATAATAAATAAATGATGAAAAATTCCTGAAATCACAAATTTTTGTAAGTCATGTTTTAATTTTATGATTTTTATGTTTTGAATGTGTAGCCTTGATTGAAAAAAAAAATTTGAAATACTTTAATATTTTTTGTTGTTGTTGTTGTTAAAGATTTAGGGTGTCAAATTTTGAGAAAAACGATAATCATGATGTTGTTTATATGTCAATAAAAAGAAAAATAATTTTCCGATAATTATGATTTTGGGCTCATGTTAAAGGTAAGTTAATAAGGATTTCTAAAAAAATATAAAAATATTATATTGTTTAAATCCTTCTTCTCTAAATTTCCCGCCAAAATGTTCTTTTTAAATTTTCTCAAAAACCTATTTTTTTTTCTAGAATTCGATAATTAATATTTTACAACATATCAAAAAACTAGAATCCCGTTATTTTTTGTTTTCTTGCAAAAATCGTTTTAGTAAGAGAAGCATTTCATTTTTATATGGAAAAACTGTATTTCAGTGGATATTTCTCAGTGTTTTGAAATTGGTTACAGAAAGGATAGTTCAGTTAAATTATTAACACTAGATATACCGACAATTTGACCATACCTATTTCTACCGACACCAGTCAAAATGACTGGTTTTAGAAAAAATGGTTAGTGGGGTTTCCGGTCTTAATGTATTTTAAAAAAATGATAAATTACTTCAATTAAGTTAATTGTAATATATTATATTAATTATAACTATATTTATTAGTTAATTGAACATAATAAGTAGTAAAAAAAATAAGGTGAAGTAGTAAATTGAAAATATAAATTTTAAAACCAGTCATTTTGACTGGTGTGGTAAATCTAGTGTTAATATTTATTATTCAAATTTAATTACATATATTTAAAATTTCAAACCCAAATTCTTTTGATAATTTTATTTTATTGTTTAACATTAAATCTTATTCAAATTACAATTTAAATTTAACATAATCGTCAGAATTAGAATATTTTTTACATTTCAAATAGCCATCCTCTGTTGGAATAATTGCATGGAAACCGTCAGTTCCTTTTACTGTTTTTAAATTTTCAAACCTAGTTGCAAGTTTGATTTGCTTGGATTTATGTTCTGCGTCTGAACAAAATCCAAAATTGATATCTGTCTTCAACGTTTTAGCCCATTTAAATAATTCATCTGCATTGGTTATTGTACTGCTGTTGCATGGAAATGTCATTCACAATCAACTCCAAAATCCTCTTTGTGTTTTAAGATGTTCTTAAAATTTTTCTGATTTTTATAATGCGTGACTGCCCCATCGGTAATATAATAAATTTTGGATAAACTGGATATTTTAGTTTTCAAGAACTGCATCAATTTTTCAATGAATAAATGAACCGCTACAGTATCGTGGTGAACACAATCCGATATTATAATGAAGGTGTGGTGAAGTAATTTGCCATCCAAATTTTGGTAAATTAAAAATGGATGAATAGTCGCTTGCTTATTATTCCAATGAAATCCTTGTGCGGCATTTTGCATTATAAATGCATAATTTTCTGCAAAATCACATAAAACTATCACCTCCGTAGACTTCAGCGACATTTGTTATTTTTTAAGAAGTTGGACTGCTGAAGTGAAATGAAGCAATGAGGTGACAGATTCTTCAGCTTATTCATGAAATAATCCAGAAATTCATCCAACGGTTGAGAAAAGGTCTCCAGATTGCACCTATCGGTAGAAACCCACTGACTAAATTTTAACTCAGCATCCTCGCAGCCATGTTCCCGAAATGCATTTTTCAAATATCTTTAAAGTTATCCAGTCCTGGGCAGCTTTCGCATTGTAGAAGGTAACATGTTGGTGTAGGCTCATCACATAAAATATTTGAAATACAATCCCGGTAGTGCGCTATCTTTCCGTTGGTAATAGTTTCCATTTTGGTGCCATAAATAATTAATTTTACATTTTGATGTATGGTACACACGCAGACTGTGTGCGTTCCTCTACTACCTGGCTGTACACAGTATTTTGGACGAAGTAGTGAAAATTTAGATACATAGTCTAATATCCTTCGTAGCACTCTTTCAATGTACACATCATTAGCCGCTTTTGAACTTTAACTTTATCGACTGTTAAACAATCGTTTTTGCCTGGCATTATCCGACTAACATCATCATCAGTATAATAAGATAATACTGCTTGCTTCAGCTCTCTTTCCTACTTTAGCTGCTGGACGACTTAGTGGACCATTCTTGTTTCGTAGATCTTTAGCGGTTCGCACCATATGTTGCGTTGCCTTGAACTCATTCTGGATTTCTTGAATGGTTAATGATTTTGGCAATATAGTAAGTAGCTGAATGTTATCACTGGTTTTCTCCAGTTCTTCGAATTTAGCTTTTAGATCACCAATCAATTCATCATATAGTAACCAATCTTCCTTTGATCTTCGGTTGACTGATTCGAAAGCGACACGATTCCCGGAACCAAAGATGTTGATGGTGTTATTGAAGCTAAATCTATTACTTTTTGCTGCTGATGTTTTGGCCTGGCTTCTAACGTACTCGGATATATAGGAGACTTCCCAAGAAAGGGTAACACTTCATTCATTTTTTCCAAAACGGACACATTTTTTAAATAACACTCTTCACTATCACTGCTATTATCGTTATCGGCTATTTGCGGTGTTAGAGGTGATGTTGTTGATGGTCCCGCAACTGGTGACAACGGTGATTCTATTTTTCGTCGTTTGCAGGTAATATTTATATAGCACGTTGAACAGAGATACAAATTATCTTGATTCTCAACTGATTGTGGCATAAATTGCTTAACATAATCCGTAACTCGTTTTAGTTTACTCGAACACTTTGAATCGTGATATGGTTTACAACACTTTCGAAATTTATCCATTATCAAATTTAGCGCACTAGTACTTATTTATCCACTTAAACTTACACTCAGAATTACTCATCGTTTAACAGGTACACGCCTGCGTCAAGTAAAAATAATCCACCCTCAATAAAAAAGGGGGAAACAACATTTTATTTAGTCTTTTATTAAATAACCCAAAAAAAAGAAAAGGAATTTATGGTACTACGACTAACCAAACGATATAAACCAGGGGGTGGCACCTCATAATTCTGTGGCTCATACTTAAATATGACGCAAAATTGTACAATAAATAAAATACAAAACACACAAATTAAGTGAACTACCACTTTTGTAAACAATTTCAAAACACTGAGAAATATCTATATAGCTTTCCATATAAAAATGAAATGCTTGTCTTACTAAAACGATTTTTGCAAGAAAACAAAAAATAACGGTATTCTAGTTTTTTGATATGTTGTAAAATATTAATTATCGAATTCTAGAAAAAAAAAATAGGTTTTTCAGAAAATTTAAAAAGAACATTTTGGCGGGAAATTTAGAGAAGAAGGATTTAAACAATATAATATTTTTATATTTTTTTAGAAATCCTTATTAACTTACCTTTAACATGAGCCCAAAATCATAATTATCGGACAATTCCGACAATTATTTTTCTTTTTATTGCGATAAATACAATACCATGATTATAATTTTTCTCAAATTTTGACACCCTGTATCTTTAACAACAACAAGAACCAAAAAAATTAAGTGTCTCAAAATGTTTGTTTTAATCAAGGCTACATATTTAAAACATAAAAATCATAAAATTAAAACATGACTTATGGCTCCATAGAGTGAATTTGTGATTTCAGTAATTATTCATCAAATATATTAATAATAAAAATAAAAGAGAAAGAAAATAAAATAAAATTCTAAACTAATAAAAATAAAAATCTGCAGTTAATTCAAAAAAATGATCATACTCATCGAAAACCTATATGTGCTACGAAAATAAGATCATCCATCTTTGTCATCGTCATGGCGCCCTATTTAATATAAATTTAATATTATTTAAATATTCGATTTTAGTAATTCTAGAACGAAGACTAAAGTTTAAACTAATTCCTCAGTCAATAAATAAGATTAATCCTTAAGTTTCTATTAAATGCAAATGTGTTTGTTTATTGATTGGTAACTTAGTTTGTACTTATAAACTCTATATTATTTTTTGTCTCTTTAATTATATATATTCCTTTATTTTCTATTTAATGATAATGTGTAAATTATTAGTTTCTTTTAAATATTTTTTTTTGAGATGAGGTAAATTTTGTTAACGTGGAGATGTAACGGAGGTGAGTAATTTGGCTGGGCATGTGTCATCCGAGGTTTTTTTTTTGAATCTTAATTTGTCTTTCTTAGTTTTTCTTATTTACGGTCATTACTGATTAAATCATGTCCCCGAAACCCCACCCTACAGCTCCTGAGTCTAAGCCAGTGCAATTGGAAAATAAAAGTTAAAGTAAAATTGGTATTGAATATTTTAGTAGTGAAGCCATTTTTTTTTGTTTTTTTTCTCAATGAAATTAGATTTTCTTGTAATTTTCACATGTATTTAAGAAATTAATAAAAATTTAATAATGATGTTATTTTGAGAAATACTAATTTATTTTAGTGAAAAGTTGGTTGTGATTATAAATATAAAAGTTCGTTTGCTGATCTATTTATTGGGTGCTGGTGTGTGAAAATAAATTGAGTATTGAAAATTAAAACCAAATACTTTTCTATTTGATTACTCATTTCACCATTTGACTGACATACTCAAAACGTGGTTTGGTGCGTGTGGTTGGTACGTTGAACATCAAAGTGGTACGATACCGTTTAGTGTCATGAATATCAACGGGTACCGTGTATTTTTTGACGGGCGCCAATTTAATAATGGACACCGCAATTATATTCAACGGTTGCTGAAAATTACATTAAACGGACACCGCATTTTTTTTATATTTAATCCATGGGTGGCCAACCGGCTAACCGGCTGTCCTTCGAGTTTTTTGGTAACGGTGAAAGGCACCGCAATGGTCCGGGTGTAGCACATCACCTGTGGCATGACGGCCGCGCAAGGCCACACCAGTATTTTTATATATATATATGTTAAGGTACCATTTTTTTTTTTTTTTTATATTTTTAATTTTTTTGATTTCATTTTTTTTTATATTTTATTATTATATTAAATTTCTAAATATTTTGTAATCGAGCGCCGCACAGCGGGTGCACGCTCGGTGCGTATCGTTTTCTCTCTCTCTCTCGTTTCCTCCTGGTGCGGGTGGAGGGGGAAGTTGTTTTCCTTTTGTTGTTTTTCCCTATAAATAAAATGAATTATTAAATTTTTTCGGTGTGGTGTGGTGGGAGCGGAAACTCCCTCTGTGTCGGCGTAGTGTTTGCGGTCCCTTGGTGCCCGCATCCGATTCCGTAACCAGGGCTTGTCCCCGTTTGAATTCGGATGGATGCGCGCACCAAGGCACCGCTCTCGGTTTATAATTTTGTTGTGTTCGTTCCTCAGGTTCCGGCCGACGAGTTTCGGCGGAACTCTGGGTACATTTTATTATTATTTGCGTTCCCCCTAAATTTCTGTAGCATCACGGTGTAAGCCAGGAGCCCTGTATGCCTCAAACCCCACGACCTTAGCACTTCTCCCTGAGAACGTAGCCGGCAAAAATCACCGTAGAGGCCGCTGCAGGTGCTTAGTGATATCTGCAGGTTGGCAGTAGCCAGCTTGTAACAGTGGCGCCCAAGCCCATTTCGCGAATTTTTAAATTTTTGATTTTTTTTATGATTTGTAGCTTCACTCCCTTTGGCGTGCGCGTCCAGTGTCGAAACCAGTGCTTCGCACTGTTTGAATTCGCATGGACACGCACATCAAAGCCAGTCTCCTGGTTGGCATTCCCCATCTGCGATCGCAACCAGCACGGGCTGTTTGATTGCGCGTAGATGGGGGTGTCATACACCTATTCTTTGGACATCCGACTTCCGAGCGCTTTCCCATTTCCACTATGTTGTGTCAGATTGTGGTGGAGCTCGGATGTCATTTGTCCAGGGTTTAGCTTAGCTTCATTTCCTCTTTTCCCGAAGTTTCTCGGCCGAAATTTGAGGAACAGAACAGAACATATTATTATTATTATTTTTATTTTATTTTATTATTTAGCTGACACGGAGTGGGGTTCCCACTCTCATCATACCAACCGTATTGTCGTTCTGATCTAAATTTTTTTGATATAAAGGGTGTTTTTTTAAGAGGTTGCCGATTTTTTTTTTGAATAAAACACATATAAAATTATGAAATGACCAAAATTTTTTTTTATTTGGTAGATAATTTTTTGGCATTTAACATTTAAACACAATTTCTGGCATATGGCTACCACGACTATTTTTCACAAATGTCATTCTGGAGGTCCAATTTTCCAGCACTTTTTCAAGCATTTGAGGGCGTATGTCAGCAATGACACGTTGAATATTGGTTTCCAAAGCGTCAATCGATTGAGGTTTATCCACATAAACCAATGACTTCACGTATCCCCACAAAAAGTAATCGAGTGGCGTCAAATCGCACGAACGCGGAGGCCAATTCACCGGACCATTTCTCGAAATAATGTTGTCGTTGAAAGTTTCTTTCAATAAGTCGATTGTTTCACGTGCTGTATGGCAAGTGGCACCATCTTGTTGAAACCACATTTCATCCATATCCATATCTTCAAGATTTGACAACAAAAACTCATTTAACATGGTTCTGTATCGATTTCCATTCACGGTAACGCGTCGTCCTTCCTCATTTTTAAAGAAATATGGACCGATGATCCCACCAGCCCATAGACCGCACCAAACAGTACATTTATCAGGATGCATTGGTAATTCTTGAACGGCGTGTGGATTATCTTTGCTCCAAATGCGACAATTTTGTTTGTTGACGTATCCATTTAACCAAAAATGCGCCTCACCACTGAAGAGAATTTTACGGTAAAAAAATGGATCTTCGTTCAATTGATTTAACGACCAATCACTGAATTCACGGCGCAAACGATGGTCGTGTGGCTTTAATTCTTGCACCAATTGAATTTTGTATGGCACCAAACCCAAATCTTTACGTAAAATTTTCCATAAAGTCGATGGACAAAGTCCAATTTGCTGAGCACGACGACGAATCGATAAATTGTCGTTTTCTTCGACACTGGCCTCAACGACAGCAATATTTTCTTCTGTACGAACTCTTCTCATTCTTGTCGGTGGCTTGGCATCCAAAAGAGTGAATGTAGACCGAAATTTGGTAATTACGTTCTTTATGGTGGTCTCTGACGGACGATTATGTGCACCATAAAATTCACGAAGTGCTCTATAAACATTTTTAATTGAACACTGATTTTGAAAATAAATTTCCACGATTTGAAAACGTTGTTCTGGAGTTAACCTATTCATAATGATTTGCCAAACAATACTGAGTAGAAATGCCACTTTGAGCTGTCAAAACAACTGTCATAAAATAAAACGACATCTATCGGAAAAACAAACCTCCTAAAAAAACACCCGTTATATATTGGTATTTTTGATTTTTGATTTTTTTTTTTTTTCAATTTTGGGTTGTATTGGAACCCGCCGGTACTTATTAGTACTTCATTTTATATATTTTTTGCATTTTTATTATTATTCTGCCTGCATACCGCTGGGTGTGCTGGTAGTTTTGGTTTTCTTTTTCTTTTTTGTGTATCGTTTTGTAAATTTTAACGAGCCCCTCCAAATTAGGTTCTCATTGAAAAGCGCCACTTTGGAGGGTATCTCGTCTTCTCCGTAGTTAAACAATCGTGGGCAACATTCCTTCTGTTATATTTATCTTACTTGTATTTTCTTTCTTGCCACTTTTGCCTCCTTACCTGGGTGTGTTGGTAGTTTCATCAGCTACGTTATTATTATTATTAAATTTCCTTTATCATTATTTTTGTATGAATCCAATTCCGTGGGATACGCCAGAAAGACCTCGACGACGTACAGTGTGGGATAACTCGGACGTAGAACCACGTATCCAACGTAACCATCCGTGGGATCGAGTGGAAGTTAACCAAATTCGTATTCGAATTGAGTATTATCCAACGCACGGGGTAACTTTCTGGTTGTTTATCGCGGTTTGAGATTCAGTGGTTGAATTTTTGCTGTAATTTACTTTTAACGAGCCCCTCCAAAATAGGTTCTCATCGAAAAGCGCCACTTTCGAGGGTATCTCGTCTTACCCGTGTTTAAATAATCGTGGACTTACGGATTCCATAAAACTTGAACAAGGTAACCATTCCTTTTATTTTTATTATTAATTTTTTTTTTTTTTTACGTTTTATATAGTTATAGTGGGTGTGGAATCATTAGTTGTAAATACACTTTATTCTGAAACCTTCAGTTTCGAGTAAAGTCATTCTGAAATAAAATATTTTTGTATTTTTGAATAAATTAATAAAGACTACGTCACCTTTTTAACCGAGCGAGCTTATTTCCTTATTCCTACTTAATCCAAAATGGACGTCACACTTTTAGAACCAGAGGAGTTGGAATTGGAGTGTCTCCTTCGTGATATTCGTTTCGACACGCCAGATGCCCAGCATCAACTCGAGGAAGCGATCCGAAGTGAGCAGGCCGAGATAAAGCTAATACCATCCAAAATGCATACGAGTGCGGCAAAGAGGCCCGATATCGAAATTAATGCGTGTCAACGCCAACTGAAAATTTTAAAGGAATCGATCACGCAATTGGACAAACAAACCGAGGATCCCGTTGAAACAGCTCATCGATACCATTCTCGTTTGCTGCATTTGTCCGGTCGATTAAGTCGAGCCCTAACCTCTCCAAAATACCAGGATTTCGCACGGCAGGTTCTTAAAGCATGTGAGGATCTACAGACGAGTCTGCAAATCTATCGCAAAATCACGACAAGCTGAATGAGTCTATCGAAAGCGCTAAAGGCATCCACCTCGAAATGGATATGCTCCGTTCAGATAATACCCAGGGCAGTGGAAGTGATGGGACTCAAGTACAAGACCTTGGTGACGAGGCGGACGAATCGGAAAACCCACATCACACGGAACGCAGATACACGTTAGAGGAATTGCTTGATCAGGTTCAGGCGAGGAGTCTGGCGGCATCACAATCAAATGCCCAGACGGCTTTGTTGGATTCTATGCTGCAAAAATTCGAAGTCGTATCGCAGCAATTGGTGAATTTAAATCAGCGACAAACCACCTTGCAAACGCAGCTGGACGGAAACAACCAGTCAAACCACGCTAAGCCGACTCCGGACACCCAAGAACGGATCCCTTCAGCTTCGACCAGTTCACCGAAGTTTATCGATCGTCGGTTATTATCCGGAAGTGGACTTAGTTATACTGGATCCCCATCGGGCATAAATATTGATATGTTTTTATTCCAAGTCGACACCATTGCGTCATCCCGAGGATTGTCGGATCAAATTTAATTGTTAGAACTCCACACCATCTTGAAAGACATAGCGTTACAGTGGTACTGAACGTTCCGAAAACACAACCCGCACGCTACCTGGACCGAGCTACGAAACGGTATGATCGAGCGATTTCAAGACCGCCGCACCAACTACGAAATTCGAAGAATGGTCGAAGCCCGGAAACAGCAACCCAACGAAAGCTTCCTAGATTTTTACAACCACTTGTGGACGCTTACTTTACAATGCCGCACTCCATACTCAGATGAGGAGCTCATCCAAATACTGATGAACAATATGAAACCGACGCTACAATACCACCTCACGGACCGTCAGTTTAGCAGCATCAACGAACTAATCAAAAGCTGTTCTGCTTGGGAGGAGTCTTTCCGGCGGCTCAAAGCCCCGGCGAATCCTGCAATCCATCCACGACGCGTGATCAATGAGTTATCAGGCAGTCCTTATGATGATGCTGGAGCGTATGACTCGTACGAGAATTACCCCTTTACTGATGTACTATCTGATAGCTCAGTATCCGCGATTCAATCGGGGAGCAGGTTTTCGTCGGGCGCGGCGAAACGTTCGGGCGGACAAATCCCAGCAGACAGTTCGGGGTTAGTGTACAAACAGCATCCAGGTTATGGCAAAAATATTGTCTGCTTTAATTGTTCGGATATGGGCCACACGTTCATGGAATGTCAATTGGCACCAACCGGACTGTTTTTGTTATCGATGTGGGATGCGAGGTACTATATCTGCGAGATGTCGACGTTGTGCCGAAGAACGTAACACGCCATCAAGATTGTCGGAAAACCAGAACAGTGGTTCTTGGAGGACTGGGCCACGAGAATCACCACAACCACAACTGCCACCCAGACTGATGCCTCAACGGACAAGTCCACTCAAACCGATTCAGGAGGACGCAGCGAGCAATACGGACGCGGAACTCCGCTCACTATCGAACTCGACACGAAGATAAACTCGTCTGCCAGTCTTGATTCTTTTCCCGATCTTTCTTCCTTACCAAATTCCCCTTCCCTTCCTGTCGCTCTAAAGTTTTTCTATAATTCTCCGACGTTAGCTAAGTTAGATCGTTTAAAGCGTTCCAAGAAATACTGGAACCACCGCGTTGCAATGAGAAATGGCGTGATTTCCTCCGTCCTATTCACCGAGGGTAGTGACACTCGGCCTTACGCCCAGGTCTTAATAAATAAGATCCCTTTTAAGGGTCTTCTTGACAGCGGGGCGAGTGTCAGTGTTCTGGGGAGTGGATCGGAGAAACTCATGTCAAATCCATTCGTAGAGTTTCATAATTGTCCATCCACGATAACTACCGCGAGTGGTCAAGTCCAACGAGTATTTGGTTACATACGAGCTAATGTCGAGTTTAATGGGATTACTCAATTTATGAATTTTCACGTTGTTCCTTCCTTAGAACAACCGCTTTATCTGGGTATCGATTTTTGGAATCGTTTTGGAATTTCCCCAAAAGTCTCCGCGTTAAATAATTCGGACGAATTAGCTGAAACTGCCAACACACCCAAATGTATAACATTAATATTTTAACATCTAATGATCGTCGTAAATTGGATCTTATCCGCGAATATTTCCCGAGCAGCGATATATTAGGTTTGGGCCGCACATCCCTCATCACTCATATGATCGATGTCGGTTCCGCAAAACCAGTCAAACAACGTTTTTATTCCGTGTCCCCAGCTATCCAGAAACTCATGTATGCCGAGTTGGATAGGATGTTGTCTTTGGGGGTCATCGAGGAGTCACAAAGTTCCTGGTGTTCACCGGTCACGTTGGTGCGTAAGGCCAATGGCAAAGTCCGTTTGTGTTTAGATGCTAGAGAACTGAACAAGGCCACCGTCAAGGATGCGTATCCGCTGCCAATAATCAACGGATTGTTGGGTCGTTTGGGACACACCCGATTCATTTCGGCGATTGATTTGAAGGATGCCTTTTGGCAGATCCCACTCGACCAAGCATCCCGCGATAAAACAGCGTTTACGGTTCCTGGACGGTCCTTGTATCAGTTCAAGGTGATGCCGTTTGGCTTGTGCAACGCACCACAGACGGTTTGTCGCTTAATGCACCGCGTGATCCCGTACCAGCTACACGATAAGGTCTTTGTGTACCTCGATGACCTTCTGGTCACATCCTCCACTCTGGCTGAACATTTCGATTTGCTACAACAGGTTGCTGGATATCTGAAGGATGCTGGTTTAACAATTAATTAGACCAAAAGTAAGTTTGTGTTGAAAGAAGTCGACTATTTAGGTTATATTGTGGGTGATGGTTGCCTCCGTACAAACCCAGATAAATGTAAAGCTATTCTGGAGTACCCTATTCCGAAAACGACGAAACAGATTAGACGTTTTCTGGGGATGTGCGGATGGTACCGTCGTTTCATTCCAAATTTTGCCTCTTTAGCTTCTTCTCTCACCGATCTTACTGGTAAAAACACTAAAGTATGTTGGTCTGCAGCTGCTGATTCTTCTTTTAACGCTCTCAAAACCGCCTTGTCAACTGCCCCAGTTTTGACGCATCCTGATTATACAAAACCCTTTTTTATTCAGTGTGATGCCAGTGCCGTTGGGGTCGGTAGTGTCTTATTTCAGGTGGACGCCGAGGGGGTGGAGCGGCCCATTGAGTTTTATTCACATAAGCTCAATGCGGCGCAGCGAAATTACTCGGTGACCGAGCTGGAATGCTACGCTGCCGTCCTCAGCGTGCGGAAATTTCGTCCCTACGTGGAAGGCTATCCGTTCGTCATTTACACTGACCATTCCAGTTTGCGTTGGCTAATGAGTCAAAAAGACCTCTCCGGACGTTTGGCGAGATGGAGTCTTAAACTCCAAGCGCTGGATTTTCAGATTGGATACCGAAAAGGTTCAGTTAACGTTGTAGCTGATGCGCTGTCTCGAGCTTTTTCGGATGAATCCGCTCCTTGTGAGGATGATTCCGAAAGTAAGAGCACGCCTGATCCTGGTGTTCAATTTGGAGATCCAGCCTTGCCTAGTAAACACATCGACCCTTCCGTGGATGCGTTAGTACCGTCGACAGTCCCTATATTACACGTTGATCAAAATTCGGTTGAGTTCCAAAATCCAGATTACGTCGATCAGATCGAGAAAATTCGTTCTTTAAAAGATTGTTCGCACAACTACAAGATACAGGACGATAAACTATTAATATCCCCTTCGTTTGGTTTTAAATACACGGATACCGACCTTTCGAACTGGAAATTAGTTATTCCGAATAGTCTGACCCAATCACTAATCGAACAGGCACACGTCCCTCCCACTTCAGCACATTTAGGCGGCAGCAAAACTCTCGAGCGCCTTCAGCGTCAATTTTTCTGGCCTCAGATGGCAAAACAAGTCAAACAATACGTTGCTAGCTGCACTAAGTGTAAAATGAACAAGGCTGTCAATTATTCAACACAACCAGCCATGGGAGCTCAGGTCACGTCCACTCGTCCGTTTCAAAAATTGTATGTAGATTTTTTTGGGTCCGTATCCACGTTCGAAACTCGGTAATACCTGCATCGTTATCGTCTTGGATCATTACTCGAAATTTGTAGTTGTAAAACCATTACGCGAAGCATCTGCGCTTTTGTTATGCCGATTTCTAGAAAATGAGGTATTCCTTTTGTTCTCGGTTCCCGAAATTATTACATCTGACAATGGGAAGCAATTCACGTCTAATTTGTTTAAAGATTTGTTGTGTAAATACGGCGTAACTCATATTCGCACGCCTGTGTATTCGCCCCAAAGCAACGCATCCGAGCGTGTTAACCGAACCCTGATTGCCAGCATTCGATCATATTTGAGCGATCACGATCATAATTTGTGGGACAAGAATTTGCAAGAAATTGCAGCTGCGTTACGAAATGCTGTACATGATACGTTACATTACTCCCCTCATTATGTCGTGTTCGGTCAACATATGTCGATGCACGGTTCAGATTACTCACTGCGACGATTACTCGATGAACATGATCCCAGCGAAGTCCAGGTATGGGCTAAGCCAGATCGAGTAAACCTCCTAAAAGATCGTATAACACATTATTTACGCGTAGCACACGAAAAGGGAGCTCAGCACTATAATTTACGTAGTGCTAAGCGGTCTTTTCGAATTGGACAACCCATTTTTATACGATCTTTTGCTTTGAGCGATGCGTCAAACAAATTCTCCGCCAAATTGGCTAGCAAATTCAAACCCGCGGTAATTACCAGCAAAGTCGGACAAGTGGCGTACACCGTCGAAGATTTGAACGGAAAAGCATTAAGTACTTATCATGTCAAAGACATCCGTGTTTAATCGTTTCTCTCTCTATCTTTGTTTTCGTGTTGTTTGTTTTAGGCCCGGCTCATGAGACATCTCAGGGTGTGGGACGTTCCCACGTTTGTTACAACTGTACTGTCGCAACTGCGTTCTTTGTCCTAATTGATTCTCATCGGTTGGTTATATCTAAACGCGGTTAATGGTGGATGGATTCCTGTACCACTACACCTGGTAGTGATTGTACGAAAATGGGAGAGAGGGAGAGCAATGTACATCGAGTGGTGTGTAAAGCAAAACATTTCATAAGAATGTTTTTTTCTTATGCCTCTCGTTTACATCAATGCTAATTGATGTAAACGAGAGACAGAGAAGAAAGACAATTCTTCTGGAATGTTTTGCGCGTCGTTTGTGGGCGTAAGAGTTTTTTTTTGAATCGGGAGAGGTAGTTGAGTTTGGGATTTCAAAGATAAAAGTCAAGCTTGGTTTGTTAAAAAAAAAACGTGTGAATAGAAAATAAAAGTTAAAGTAAAATTGGTATTGAATATTTTAGTAGTGAAGCCATTTTTTTTTTGTTTTTTTTCGCAATGAAATTAGATTTTCTTGTAATTTTCACATGTATTTAAGAAATTAATAAAAATTTAATAATGATGTTATTTTGAGAAATACTAATTTATTTTAGTGAAAAGTTGGTTGTGATTATAAATATAAAAGTTCGTTTGCTG
This sequence comes from Nephrotoma guestfalica, assembly GCA_963691935.1. NCBI lineage: Eukaryota > Metazoa > Arthropoda > Insecta > Diptera > Tipulidae > Nephrotoma > Nephrotoma guestfalica. The sequence goes on from OY829913.1 coordinate 158,684,881, forward strand.
ATCTATTTATTGGGTGCTGGTGTGTGAAAATAAATTGAGTATTGAAAATTAAAACCAAATACTTTTCTATTTGATTACTCATTTCACCATTTGACTGACATACTCAAAACGTGGTTTGGTGCGTGTGGTTGGTACGTTGAACATCAAAGTGGTACGATACCGTTTAGTGTCATGAATATCAACGGGTACCGTGTATTTTTTGACGGGCGCCAATTTAATAATGGGCACCGCAATTATATTCAACGGTTGCTGAAAATTACATTAAACGGACACCGCATTTTTTTTATATTTAATCCATGGGTGGCCAACCGGCTAACCGGCTGTCCTTCGAGTTTTTTGGTAACGGTGAAAGGCACCGCAATGGTCCGGGTGTAGCACATCACCTGTGGCATGACGGCCGCGCAAGGCCACACCAGTATTTTTATATATATATATGTTAAGGTACCATTTTTTTTTTTTTTATATTTTTAATTTTTTTGATTTCATTTTTTTTTATATTTTATTATTATATTAAATTTCTAAATATTTTGTAATCGAGCGCCGCACAGCGGGTGCACGCTCGGTGCGTATCGTTTTCTCTCTCTCTCTCGTTTCCTCCTGGTGCGGGTGGAGGGCGAAGTTGTTTTCCTTTTGTTGTTTTTCCCTATAAATAAAATGAATTATTAAATTTTTTCGGTGTGGTGTGGTGGGAGCGGAAACTCCCTCTGTGTCGGCGTAGTGTTTGCGGTCCCTTGGTGCCCGCATCCGATTCCGTAACCAGGGCTTGTCCCCGTTTGAATTCGGATGGATGCGCGCACCAAGGCACCGCTCTCGGTTTATAATTTTGTTGTGTTCGTTCCTCAGGTTCCGGCCGACGAGTTTCGGCGGAACTCTGGGTACATTTTATTATTATTTGCGTTCCCCCTAAATTTCTGTAGCATCACGGTGTAAGCCAGGAGCCCTGTATGCCTCAAACCCCACGACCTTAGCACTTCTCCCTGAGAACGTAGCCGGCAAAAATCACCGTGGATTATGCCTCTGCAGGTGCTTAGTGATATCTGCAGGTTGGCAGTAGCCAGCTTGTAACATATCTTTAATGTTACTGTCCTTATGAATTCCCAGTCAGACTGTTCTCTCGATAAAATCATATTACAAAATGTTTGCAACAAATAATATGTCATCGGCTGAAATTTCAGTTGTAACATCATGAACTCTATGGTTTAAACAGTGAAAATTGTCAGGAAACCCAACCGTCAAGCAATAGGATAAAATCCATAATGTGCGCTTATCTAAAGTTGAAAATGGTAAATCGACTAAATATTGGCATGTGCCAAGACGTCGCGATACATATAGTGGCAAGTTCGTAATATAAACGAGTTATATTCAATTTGAATTCGATATACGAGTTCCACATCATTCGTTTTATTCGGTTGGTGTCTGAAAATAAACAAAACTAATATTTTATTTAAATGCTGAATCAGAATAAATTCGTCACACTTACGTGAATAATTCGTGGGTATTCGTGGGGATCTTTTACTTTCCACAATGAGTTTCCATTTAGCTTAATATTATTGCGCAAAGTTTCCAAATCAGCTAATAAATTCTTAATCATTGCTCGACTTTTTGAATATTTCTTAAGAAATTCAAATCAAACATGATTTGACGTTATACTTCGTTATACTTCGACTATTCTGTTTATTCACATATCCATTTAAATGAAAATGTGCCTCGTCACTCATTATGATTTTTTCATGAAAATCGGGGTTGTCATGGGCGAGCTGTAACATCCTATTGACACGATGGTTTATCGAATATTTTTCCATAATAAATTTGCCACGTGTCTACTTCACGATTGTCAAGTATGAACTGTCAATACTAATATTCGCCTAAATGGCGGCAAAACAACGTAGTATACCTTCCCGGCGGACACCCGTTATATGGCGTGTTTAGTTCTGTATCAATAAATTGTTCTTCAAAGGCTGTGGCCAGCTGAATTTCAGGATTTTTATAAATTTGATTTAGTTCTAGTTCCTTGAAAGGATTTATGTTTAATTTAACATGATCGGCTAATTTATTGTACGTCTCCTTCCTGTCAATTGCTTCCTTTGATTTTAAATCGGGGAACAAAACCTTGGATGTCAAAACAGCATGCGACGATGTTGTATCTTCGAATATGGGAGCAGTAGGCTTAAAATGTATTTCATTTGCTTTTGGCATATTACTGGTAGCGAAAGTTACATCTGGAACAGGTATATTTGTCACAGAACTAATGCAAATCTGACTTTCAACCTCCCCACTTTTAGTAAGCGGTGCAACTACTTCATCAGCATCCATTGGAACATGAGATGCGACAGCACAATCCACGCTTTCTATTGAAACTACAAACGACGAAGTCGATTGTAAATTGACGCTGCTTAAAGATTCGACAATTTCGATTTCTTGTTGGGGCTTAATTTTCTCTTTTTCTGTAAATAAATCGTTGTTGATTATACTTCATTAAATAAACACAAAGAACATTCTTCTCGTAAAATTGGGTTAATATTTTTTAAAGTTTAGAAGTCCTGGTTTAAGAAAAAACTAATATAACGTCAAAAACGTAACCAAATTAATAAAATTCGATATTAAAAATAATAAACAATAAACTTTGTCTTTCCCAGTATAATGCAGAACAGCTGATGTTGATGCCAGAAGCGCAAATTGTTAAGATTAATAGATTTAAACTTAATTTTAATTTAATATTTACTGTTAAAACGGTAACAAATCAACTATATTATAAGTTACAGAAATATATAGTTTATAATTATTAAGAAATACGTTTTATTTCAATAAAATTACCTTCAGTTTAGGTTTCTCCATTGTAGCCATTTTGATTTATTATTTATTTAACATAAATTATTTGATTGTTTTAGGTTATAGAGGAACTTGTCAAAATTTTCCCCTCACATGTTTTATAGTAGAGTACTTTTTACGTATTTGTCCAAATTAAAGATTTTAAAAATAATATTTATTTATTTAAATAATTTTTAGGTTATGTTTGTATCGCAGCAACAAAATTCTCCGACATGTTCTACTATAAAAAAAAATTGTGTCTCAGTCACTCTCATGTAGATATTTTATTCTTGTCTCTTTTTAATTTTGTGAAATATCTTGTGATTTTGAATGGAATAGCGCTCTCGTTTCGTGAAGACTGCATTAAGGCCTATTTATATTATCCGTTCTGTTCAGTTCCTGCACGTATCGTGTCAGACAAAAAAACATTGTTAGGAGTATTTATATTATCTGTTCCGTTCAGTTCCTACACGTACCGTGTCAGACAAATATTGTTGAAAATAATGTTTTGTCTGATGTCTGAAGACGGAAAAATACGAAAGAATAGCGAAGAAAGTGGAATTCATATATATTCCAACAACAACAATCAAAATAAAATTAAATTGCTACTAAAACATTTTTGGATTTTTTGTTATCTTTTATTCTATACGTACCTAAAGGTATGAATATGCAGCATGTGTGAAATTAATTAGTAATATTTTATATATTTTCTTTTTGCCGTTTTTTTATGCTAATGTTTGTCGCCACTAAATTGTTCATACGAGTATATGCTCTTTTAAATTATCCCATATATTTTATAGTTGTTTTAGTCTAATAAACTATAAAATATAAAAAAAAATTGTTAAAGGAAAATAAAGTAAGGGGCATATATACGTAATAAAGTAAGGATCATATATGAACAAATCATCTAATTTCAAATGTGAAAACATTTTCTCTTGGTATAACCTATTTTTTGTTTAATTATATGTTTATTTCGTGAAAACTTTATTTCCCAAACTTTCATACACAAAAATTAAATTGCTACTAAAACATTTTTGAATTTTTCTAAAGTGGGAACTGTAGATGGAATAAAAAGAATAAAAAAATAACGTAAGAGAGCGAAGGAGAAGATTTACATGTATTCGACTAGACTCGAAAAATGAATATAAAAAGAATAACAGAAATTGCGTTTAATATTTGTTCATTTTTGCTGTCACTGTCACTTAAAATGAATAAACGAGAGAAAATTTTCGTTCAAGAATAACAACTTAATAACTACAACAACAAAACCCAAACAAATTTTAGTGCGTCGAATGTAATATTTATGTTTATTTTTTATATAAGAGAATTTTGAATTATTCGTGTATATAACCTTTTCTATTTATAAAATATTCATGTATACATATACTAATATGAATATAATATCAAAAATAATTTTCAATACACTGTAGAATTGTATTTTTCTAAACCTAACCTAAACAAATAATTTATCGAATTGTGATTTTAAACCGCATATTAAAAATTATTATAATTTTAAAAACTTATATTTGTTGATATAAATACGTTATTGTAGTTTCATTCAAAATTTTAGGAAACATCAAAAAAATATATGAATGAACTTAATATTTCAAGTTATCTATGGGCGTAACGTCAAATTGGAATAATAAATTTTTATCTTCGTTTCTTACGTTATTTTTTTATTCTTTTTATTCTATCTACAGTTCAGCCTTAAGTTATCTTTTACTTTAAGGCCTATTTATATTATCCGTTCAGTTCAGTTTCTGCACGTATCGTGTCAGACATCATCAATTTATACTATCCGTTCAGACATTTTCTTCGTATGATTATCATATATATTGGTATTTTTTGGTTACGTATAAAGTAAAAGATAACTTAAAAATTCCAAAGCTTTAGTAGCAATTAAATTTTTGTGTATGCAAGTTTGGGAAATAAAGCTTATTACGAAATATACATATAATTAAATAAAAAATAGGTTATACCAAGAGAAAATGTTTTCACATTTGAAATTAGACAATTTGTGAATATATATGCTCCTTACTTTATTACGTATATATGCCCCTTACTTTATTTTCCTTTAACAATTTTTTTTATATTTTATAGTTTATTAGACTAAAACAACTATAAAATATATGGGATAATTTAAAAGAGCATATAAGAAAAATTAAGTGGTGACAAACATTAGCATAAAATATAAATTGACATGAACAGAATATAAAAAATATTATTAATTAATTTCACACATGCTGCATATATTCGTATCTTTGATTACGTATAGTCGAAAAGATAACAAAAAATCCAAAAATGTTTTAGTTGCAATTTAATTTTATTTTGATTGTTGTTGTTGGAATATATATGAATTCCACTTTCTTCGCTATTCTTTCGTATTTTTTCGCCTTCAGACATCAGACAAAATATTATTTTCAACAATATTTGTCTGACACGATAGATGTAGGAACTGAACGGAACAGATAATATAAATACTCCTAACAATGTTGTTTTGTCTGACACTATACGTGCTGGAACTGAACGGAACGGATAATATAAATAGGCCTTTAAACACAACCAAAAAATACGAAAATCATACAAAGAAAATGTCTGAACGGATAGTAATAAATTGATAATATCTAACACGATACGTGCAGGAACTGAACGGCACCCAAATATTTTTATTTCCGAAAATTTCTGCATCTTCCTGACATTTAGATGAAATCATCACCGACTTTGGTCAGCAAAAGTGTCCGAAATATTTAAATATTTCCTATGGCGGACAAATGATGAATTTGAGTAAACAAAAACTTGTGCATATGTGAGTGCGCAGGTGCTTTAAGAGCCTATTCCATGGAAAAATTTTACTCACAGTATTTTTTTTACTGAGAAAACGAAAACAAAAAAAATCTTAAAATTCCATAAGAGTGACAAAGAAAAGAAATATCTTTTATTTCATTTTTATAGCAAAATTTTATGGTTTAATTTTGACAATTACATTTTTTCATAACCTAAAATTTTCATAAAATTTGTAATTCGTACATCTTTTATAATTTAATTTAGTAATATTTAATAATATAACCAATATGGATTTGGAAGATTTGGATTATTTAGATCCATTAAACATTATGAACTTAAATAATGTTCAAAATACGAAAAAAAAGAAACGAAAATGTAGCTGTGGCCGTTCTATTTTCCAACGCACTTACATAACGCTGCTGTAACTCCAGTGTCCGTTCCTGGACGTTTCGCCCTAAAAAGAATGATACCAATACGCAAATTAATAAATAATATATATATATATATATATATATATATATATATATATATATATATATATATATATATATATATATATATATATATATATATATATATATATATATATATATATATATATATATATTAATAATATTAATATTAATAATAATATTAATATATATATATATATATATATATATATATATATATATATATATATATATATATATATATATATATATATATATATATATACATATATACTTACTTTTCCGACTATTAGGGGTTATAGATTCCCTCTCCTCAGATTGCCGCCCGCTGTTCTCATGCGATTCAATATCGCCGCATACATCTACAGCTCTAATCAAAGGAAAAATACAGTTGTTTAATTTGGTTAATTTTAAAAAATATTAAAGAATTAAATATACCTTCTTGGTTCACCCACGTCATCCAAAAATGACAAAATTTTACAAAATTTGTATTCCTTGCTACCTCCTGCAGCACCACTAGGTAGTCTTTTTCGCGAACGAATATGTGTGGCCTTTATGGTCTCCCAATATTTTTTTACTCTTAAAACATTAACCTCTGTTGCATCTAGATCTGTTTAGGAGATTTTTTTAAATTTTTATCGAAATTATTAATTAAATTGAATCTAAATAGATTTAGAAAACATTCTTACTTGAGTCACTTGCCACTTCTTCCCATAAATTTTTTTTCAATATCCGATTTCTAAACTGTTTGTCTCGGATATTCCACAGTGGTGGTCTGGATCGGACGGCATCGACGATCGATTCTGTTAAAAAAGTTAAATTGTTATATTAAATCATATATCCAAAATTAAATATAATAATTTCTTATCTTTACCTGTATAGGGCTCAAGATCGTCGATTTCTGGAGTGGGTGCTGGTGTCGTAACTGTACATACCGGTATGGGTGACACTAGTGAAGTTGATTCCGAGTATCTGTCGGATTCATCCGCATATCCGGTAATGTTATTTAACTCTGCGGACGCTGAACAGTCGTCGTCTTCTTCACCGTAGCTAGCAAAAAAATGTTGCAACGGGGAATTGCCTCTATTGCTCAGTTCATTTTCTTGCTGTCGGATATTTTCCAGCACAATTTGTGTTCCCGCTGTTGCTGTAACATACTCGTATTTTATACCGGGGAATTGCCGCTCAACCCGGATATTTTCCAACACACGAATTTTTTTTCCAGGTGCTGCTGTAATATATATTAATAAATTAATACGTATAATAATTTCGCCGACACACAAATAAAATAAAACATTTTTACATTCATTGGATATTGTAGCATAAAAATATCAATCAAAACTCAATCAAACTTACCGTAATTTTCCATATTAATTTATTATTCGTCTTAATATTATTCGTTAATATTATTCGTCTTAATATATATATATATATTATTATTCCAACACTAATTTTTTATAAATACACAAACCAAACTCTAAAATAAAATACAAACTGACATTTGACTATAAAAATGTCGTACGATTTATTTTATATGAGTGTGTGAAAAAATTTCTCATCTCACATACATTTTTTGTATATGTGTTTACAATACTGCCATAAAAAATACTAGAGTTTACATTTTTTTATAGCACGTTATGGCAGTACACAAACACCATGACAATTATTTTCTCAGTAAAATTTTACTGACAAAATTTTTTGTTTCGTACGCAACCAGTAAATCTATATTTTTCTCTCGCTTTTATTTTACTGACAGTAAAATTTTTCCATGGAATAAAGACTTTAAAAGAGGCTTGTACATTAAATATTATGGCGCCATTATATTTTGTAAGGGAAATAAAACAAAAAATATGTTAGATAATTTAAAAAAAAATGTAATTAAAATTTCTTTCTTTTATTAAATATTTAATTTACAATACACATTCTATTTAATTTTAACCATTTTTTAAGAAAGTGATCATAATATTGAAAAATTTTGAATATTCACTATACATATTTAAAATAACAATACAATTTTCACTTCACACGCCGCAAACAACACTATATTTTTATATACGACATTTTATTCTCACCAACAAACAAATACACTATAAACGCAAAATGTCCAACTTTTCCGATTCCTACGCCATATTTTCAGAAAAAATCTAGTACATTAATATTTTTTTCTGTTTTGTTCCCAAGTATTTTTATATCCGAAAATTTTTGATTTTTTCTGACATCTAGCTGAAATCATCACCGACTTTTTTCAGGACGAATGTCCGATTTTATCTAATACCAAATTCGTTTGCTTTTACAACAACAATTTGACCGGATTTTATGTAAACGAATATGAAAGAAATTTGATCGACTTTTGTAGTAATATTTGTGAAAAGAAAGACAAAAAATTGTTTATTATAAATGGCGGGTTTATCATTTCAGCTTGTTAGCATCGGTATAATAAAAAATTATATAGCAAAGAATTAAAATGTTCAATATAGTGTCTCCCATTTCTCAATTTAATTAATTTATTTATCAATAATTTTCAATTAAAAGCATAAGGAATTATATAATTTCGCACATAAACACAACATTTTAGTACACAAGATATTTCGAAAATACGTCGCACAAACAAAATTACAAATTATCCTTAAAATTTTAATAAATCTATTAAAAGCAAAAACACACAAGATATTTTGAAAATACGTCGCACAAAATTACAAATTATCCATACAATTTTAATAAATTTATTAAAATTAATTTAAAATTTATTAATTTAAAACTGAATTGTACAAATGGCGCGGAGTGTTTGTTTTGATGTTATGTTTTGACGTTTACTTTTGTATATATGTATGCGTAAAAATCTGACAAAATATCAAGATTTTTTAAAATTGATCTAGGCAATTTGTTAGATCAAGATTTTTGTGTGAAAAAAATTTGTAATGTCAAAAATGTTGATCTGACAGCTGAATCCGATCAAATCTTTTTGATCTGACAGTTCGAACGAATTTAGTATAAGATTTACTATGAATGTTGTACCTACACCTATGTTGTAGGTTAGTAGAGCTAAGCTTTGTTTAAGTGTAAATAATTATTTAAAAATGCGAAACGATTACCCTGATATTCGCTGGCAGCATATGTCAACAAATATTGGGGACGCATAACCTCACATTTAACAAAAAAATTTAAAACTTTTATTAATTTAAAATATAAATGTTTAATATTTACCTCACAGATTTAGATCCAAAACGTTAAAAATATAAATAATGAAAATTAATAATACAAAAATTTTATATATTTACATAGAACGTACACACAAACAACCGTAATGGCGGTCTCACCTCAACTCAACAAGAAAAATCGATGTGTTTATTAATAAACAGCAATAACAAAAAATCATCATTTCCGAGTTTTTATACCAAAAACCGGAAAACAGTGCCTTACCGGTTCAACTTTTCAGATTTGTTATGTTTCATTTACACGAATGTTTTCGAATATTGTTTTCGAAGTTGTTTTCAGCTTATCGTGGAGCAACAACAAAAACTAAACTGATCGTTTTTCGATTTCAGCCATATTTGTGGTTTACCTTTCTTTTCTTACGGCAACACAACAAATACGTTTTTGGTTTTTATTTCACTGTTTTCCATTTGTTCAATACTCACAATATCGTCAATATCACCTTGAAACGTATCGTCTAAATATTCAGCTTCATAGTCTGAATCCATTTTCATCTTTTTTCACTTATATTCACCATCACAAAAATTTTATAATAACAACAACCACGAGTCACGTAACAATCACAAATTATAAATTGAAATATACCAATTTACAAATATACTACGATTAAAAATTATATTAAAAAATTTCTCGCTTTATTTGCCGCTATATTCCACTGGTTTATGATTTATTTTGACACATTGACATTTTCAAATATATATCGATGTGTCGATAAGTTTAATTTTTTTATTTAATAAAAGTATCAAAAACAATTAAACATATATATTAAAATCAAATTTAATTACTAAATACATCAATTTCAATTCAAAATATTAATAAAAAGAAAATTATTAAAAATATATCCGATAAATCGATAAGTTTTTATTCGAAAACAACCAAAAACACCTATAGACTACATATTTTTGTTGTTGTCGAACATTGTTTTGGGTACACTGTCAATCTACGTACTATATATTTTTTACGATATAACGATGAGTTTTTATATGAGAAAAACAACAACAAAAACTAAAATCGAAAAACCACCTCGAAAACAATATCCGTAAACATTCATGTAAATGAAACATTATACTTCCCAAGTATAACAAAACGGAAAAAATATTTATGTACTAGCTTTTTCCGAAAATATGACGTAATATTCGGAAAAGGTTGGACATTTTGGGTTTATAGTGTGTTCATGTGTGTTGAGAACATAGAAATAGAGTATATAGAAAGAATGTAAGCAACTGTCAAGCGTCACAAATTCGGAGGGTAAAAGAGAAAGCATATAAATTAACAGGGCCACATTTAGAGTTTTTTTTCGATCGAATGCAATGAAGTTAGAAAGTTAAAATTAAAAAATTATTTAAATTTAATTACATTTTTATTTCTTTAATAAAAGTGCATTAATTATTTTTATTTAAATATAATATTATATGTATAAAAAATAGTAATTATAAAACCACTACGCTTATTTATTTCACATTCCTTTAAAATGTAATGTACGTTGAAAATGCACTAAGTATAATTGGGTATCCAAAAAAATCTTCGTCATACATATTAGATTCGTCTACTTTATAAATTTCTTGGTCAATTGAAATATCATCTAATGAGGCTTCAACCATTGCTTTTGCAATTCTCCATATTTTGGTAAACTAAAAACAAATGTTTACATTATAATTTCTGTAAAAAATTGTATTTACAGTACATATTCCAAAATAAAAATAAATTATGAAAAAAAGCACATGAAACAATCAACACCCACTTTTCGAACCATAGTAATACGATAAATGCGGCACTGGTAAAAACATTTATTTACAAAAAGAAAGAACCCACGCTAATAACCAAATTTGTTTTCTTATTTTTATCTGATTTTTAACTTAAATTAAGGATAGTTTTACCACAAATCACTTTCTTTTTAACATAATTTACATTTTATTTTGTATAAACACTTACTGATGGTACGAAATTCCATCTTGTAATTTTTTAGGCGTAATTAGCAGTTTTTCACGAGACACTTCATTTTATTAAATGTTTCTAATTTTTATTACTAAAATGATGCACTACACACAATCCACTAACTATTTTAATAATATTTTAATAATTTTTTAATTATTTTAATAAATATTTTCAAGATTTTTTAAGAGCACAAAATTTAACGCGTCATTTTAAACAAAAACAAAAACTGGTTTGAGGGATTCTTTCTTTGACATATGAGACCGCCATATGCATTTTTTATATAACCATCCTGCTCTGACTTGTGACACATGAAATAGCAAATCTTATATGGGAAAATCTTTACATTCATTCTATAGTATATAATTCTATGGTTGAGAATAGAATATTGTATATAAAAATACAGTATGGTTTGTGACGCCATTACGTATAACATAATTTTTGTGAAGTGAAAATTTTATTGTTATTTTAAAATATAGTAAATAATGAAAAGTTTTCAATGGTGTTATTACTTTTTAATATAAATCGTTCTAAAAGTAAATAATAATTTCTGTTGATAAAATTTGTATTGTAATACTAAATATTAAATTATATATTAAAAAATAAATTTCAAATATACATTTTTTTTAATTATCTAAACTATTTTTTTGTTTTATTTTCTTCACAAAATATAATGGCGCCATAATATTTAATATACAAGCCCCGCCTCTTTTAAAGCACGTGCGCACTCACCCATGCACAAGTTTTTAATTTATATTCACAAGTTTAAATGTATTTTTTAACTTTTTGTAAATATTATGAGCTTATAATTATTTTTGTACGCCCTGAAGATAATTGTAAATAAACAATTGAAACGTTGGCACCGTAAAAGTGTGTTTTATTATAGGCTTAAATTCCAGAGAAATATTGTTATATAAAATAATTTAATAAGCCTAATAAACATAATTATAATATATTTTAAATTGTGTTAAATATGCAAACACGTACAAAACGTGTACACATTTCTTGTAATTTAAGAGAAGACCTAACCTTACTTTTAGCACTCTTTTCTTTTTTCTGTTTATTTTCGTTTATTCTTTTTATGAACATGACTGCCGTCTATAGTTCAAAGAATAAACTGTAGACATAAATTTGATGACATAGAAGCAGTGTGGCTTCCCAAGTATTTTTATTTCCGAAAATTTCTGCATTTTCCTCACATTTTGATGAAATCATCACCGACTTTTGTCGGATTTTAAAAAGTAATAACACTATTGAAAAATTTTCATTATTTACTATATTTTAAAATAACAATAAAATTTTCACTTCACAAAAATTATGTTATACGTAATGGCGTCACAAACCATACTGTGTTTTTATATACATTATTCTATTCTCAACACACGAATACACTATAAACCCAAAATGTCCAGCCTTTTCCGAATATTACGTCATATTTTCGGAAAAAATCTAGTACATTAATATTTTTTCCGTTTTGTTATACTTGGGTTGGGAACGGATAATATCCCAAGTATTTTTATATCCGAAATTTTTGATTTTTTCTGACATCTAGCTGAAATCATCACCGACTTTTTTCAGCACGAATGTCCGATTTTATCTAGGATTTACTATGAATGTTGTCGCCAAAGCTCGGAAATGATGAAAAGAAAAAGTTAGGTTATGTAATACTTTTTCGGTAAAAAAGTGGGTGGAGCTTATTTTCGATTTTAGCGGCATATTTTAAATTTTTAAATAAAAGCAAAAAATTAATTCATTTCAGTAAATGTTTCATTTATAACAAATAATTATTTATTATATTTGATTTTTAAATGCACTATGTGAAAACACACACAGTTCCATATTAAAATATTAAACATAAACTATAAAAAATCGGAAATATCTTAAATTAATACAATCACAGTTGTAAATTACAGACTAATTAAATTTAATTAAACGAAATTCTCCCCTAAAGAGATGGAAAATTGATTTTCGGTTGATTCTGGATGCTCCTCCTATTAAAGGATTCAAAAATTCGGGTTGAGTGTCGGCTTGACTTTTGAAGTTTTCTTTGCTGTTCCAATTTTATTCGCCTTTGTTGGGTCCGTGTCGACATTTTCTAGTTGTTGAAATAAAAAATAAATTGAAATTGTAGGTTGTAAGTTAGTAAAGCTAAGCTTTGTTTAAGTGTAAATAATTAATTAAAAATGGTAAACGATTACCCTGTTATTCGCTGCAGCCTATGTAAACAAATAATGGGAACGCATAACCTCACATTTAACAAAAAAATTAAACACTTTTTATAATTTAAAATATAAATCTTTAATATTTACCTCACAGATTTAGATCCAATTCCCATTAAACAATTTTGGGTACGTACCCAAAATAGTGTATTTTTAGCATGGAATTCCATACCAAAAAAAAATTTTTTGGTAAAGCAAAAATAAAAATATAATTATTTTGTTCGAAGATTAGAAATACATATATAGCTGCTATCTTGTAATCGGTAAAAAATATAATTTATTTAATACATTCAATTTAAAGTGTTTTAGGTTAAGGTTTTGTATATTTTATTTGGATTTCATTACGAGTTTAAATAATAGAATGTCTAAACGAAATTTGTATTGATTTGTCTTGTGAAGAATTAGAAATTTTAGAATCTTTCGGTTTCCCAAAAAAAATTATTAAAAGGGAATCCCAATCAAAAAGTGAAAAAGTTATTTTACCCGGTGACAAAGATGATATAAATATAAACTCAAGTACCATTAGAGTCATCATAACAGCAGCTGACGTTTGTGTAGAAAGTGACTCGGATATTGATTTAAATTTAAGTGAATTGTCTGGTTTTATATCAAGTAGCAGCAGCAACAATGATGCTTGGAAATACGCAGGAAAATATACCAATAAAAAAAATTTTAATTGTGAAAATTCTGAAAGGTAAAAATATTTCTTTTATTTTATACAACTAATTTTAATAACATTTCCGTTTTATGACAAAGATAATTATCATATATTCTTTCTCACCAGAATCTGCTAATAAAAAGTTTCCGAGCGCTTTAGAGCTGGGTATTAATAATTATATAAAAAAATGGTTCCAGCGAGCGAAAGTCCGAGTCAGAAAGCAAAACATATCAAAACAAATTAAAGAATTTACAGTAGTTATCTATAAATTACTATACTATCAATTTTAATAAACGTTGAAGTTATTTTTAGTTTAATTCTAGCACATGAATAAATGAAATTATATTGTCATAATTTATAATTTTATACAAATAAACGCTGACTGAAATATAGCTACTATTTTATGTTTATAAAATAAAACAAAATTTTATTTAGAAAAAAGAAACGGGGTACTATGGTCGCACGGAAATGTAGTGCAAGTTTTGTGCGAAATTCGTGCGGATTTAGTACAGCTTTGATATTCGATTTCACTAGGAATGATATTTATTTTGGGTACCGAATTCATTTAGAATATTGTGTAAAATAGTTAGTGAAAGAGTGCGGATTAAGAAGAGAAAATACGTACGTACCAACACAATCATGAAAGTGTAATCTATAAAAAAGAGGGGAAGCTTGGAAAAAAGTGACAGGGTACTTCAGCGAGGGGTACTGAATTTCGTGCATATAAAGTGCACATTTCCGAGTACGCTGTGCGATTTTGGAGTAGAAAACGGTTCCTCTTCCGTGCGCTTTGTTTGTTGGGAAAACGTTAAAAATATAAACTTTAATGAAAATTTTATATACATAGAACGTACACACAAACAACCGTAATGGCGTCTCACCTCAACTCAACAAGAAAAATCGATATGTGTTTATTAATAAACAACAATAACAAAAAATCATCATTTCCGAGTTTTTATACCAAAAACCGAAAAACAGTGCCTTACCGGTTCAACTTTTCAGTTTTGTTATACTTGGGGTAGTAAAAGCTATTCTAGTACTGTTAGTTTTTAAATATTTTATTACATTTTTGTTGAGTAATTTAATGGTAATTTATTTCAATAATTTTTATTTTTCGGGGCGTCAAGTGAACGTCAATCAAGTAAAATCTTGTTTCTTTACAAAAACATTTATTATTTGATAAACTATACTATCTCAATCTTATTAATATTAATTCATGTACTTTAAATTTTTATAAATTGTTCATTTGGCATAAAAGTGATCATTTTCGGTGTTAGTAAATCTAAATATTTCTGAAAAAAATGATGGTTGAAGACGGGACTGCCGATGCCACAAGGAGGCTTAATGTAAAAAAACAAACCTTGGATGATGCTTATGCAGCGCCAGCTAATTTTCTAGAAATTGATGTCGTTAATCCCATGACAACATTAGCAACAAACAAAAAGCGATACACGGATTATGAAGTTAGGATGAGGGTAAGTTGTGTGTTCATTAATATATTGTGTTTTCTGTGTTCAACCATTTATTTTTCTTCCAATAAAACAATTAGTTTTTTCTTATTTTAATCTGATAGTTCATTTTTATGAGATGGAATTCTTGAACATTTTAATGTTATTAGATAAAAAGGTTTTTGGGAAATTTCTTTTATATTTAATTATACAAAAACATGATTTTGTTGTTAACTTTATCAAGTTCTTTGTTTCACGATGCATATTGCTAAAATGTAGATTTGTTAAACGTGTTTATAAGAATTCAGCATTGGAATTCACAAACTAGAATATTTCTTGTATTTATTTCTAATCAAACAATGATAAAAGAAATCTTTTATGCATCATAAATTACATATGAATTAAGTCGTGCACCATTATAGTTACATACATTTATTTCGCTCTTCTGTTAATCCACGCCTTATGTTATAAACGCCTCTTAGTAGTACTAATTTAATTAAACGGGACGGGTTGTTTACTTCGCGGTTCGCGAAATTAAAATTTGTTCTATTGTCGCTCACATATTAGTGATGCCGTGTGCTCTGGTTTCTCGATAAGCTTAAGGAAGCATAAGTTCCCGTAGGCCCGTGGAAGCTGCTTTTAGAGCAGGTAACTAGAGATTTTGCTCGGTGAAATTAGCCTTCCACCTATTACTAAATACGGTTCCAAACTATATTCCGTCGTGCTTTTGAAAGAATATCGATTTTGTCCCATGGGTTAAGCCTGAACCAGCGATAACTTAAAAGCTTAAGGTGTACCCCGTTTGGACAAAGATTATAAACATATGTTTAAAATCTTTGGTTTGGACCACTTAGGGAGCGGTGCGACCATCAAAATTTTAGAGGTCAGTTGTTTATTTGTGACGAGAAGCCTATACAATTTTGGTGGTCACTAATCACAATCACTAACCGAAATGGTACAAACAGCGTGCAACTTAAGCTTTTAAGTGTTCGCTGGTTGAGGCATTACCCTTCAAACAAGGTACTACATTTACGTATCATAAACGAAGGAATTTGTTCATGCGATTCTTCGGAAACATAACATTTTGGTGTTGCAAAAATGAACATTAATGTTGTTCCTGGCCCTTGATAATTAAACTTTTTGGCAGCAAAGAGTTATGAATCTATTGCTGTTAACATACTTATGTTTCGTATTAGAATCATACTAACTATTCGTTTAAGATACGACCATGTGTTACGTTTAAGGAGCATTTTTGGCGAACGAATTAAAAAAAGCAGTAAAATTATTAAATGGAAATGCAAATTAATTTGGGTTTAAATAAAAACTGTTATTTATTTAATTAATGCATCGCAGATGTAATAGAATAGGAGATACATTCTCGATTAACTAATCGTTAATAAATGAAAACCTAATAAGTAAAATTATTGTATATACTTGATCGAGTATTAGCCCATATAACAGAATACACTATTTTTTCCTTATTAATTTTCAATTACAATAGGAATATTGCAATTATCAAAAACATTTCTTGTTTGTTTAAGTTGCTGTAACCCGAAGGGTTTTGTGCAACTACTTTTTAATTTTACAATTAAATCAAACTATTTTTAGTTTGGACTAATATCAGAAATAAAAATAAAATAAATTAAGTATACTTTGGTATATTAATGTAAGTGTACTATAATTTATATTGAACTTCAAATCATTCGCTATACCGTTTCATTAAACATATTTTTATTTAAATTCATAAACATTTTTGTTTGCACTTTAAAATTTCAAAAGTTCGGAATATTTGAATTTCGGTAGGAAGCTTGTTATATAATGGAACTTCGCTATATAATAAATTACTTCTTGTACAGGTATCTCGAGCGAGAAATTCTCTTAACAATAACGACGCATTTCTTAGATAGTGATACGTGTTCCCTGCTTTCACAATGATTAGATTATGTACAATTAAATTGTTTAAAATCTTATACACATATAATATCAATTCGAAATTGTTCATAAATTTTAAAGAACCGAATTCTTTGAACAATTCAATTGTTGGGTAATGTATTGGCACATGCTTAATTAACTTTAAAGCTCTCTTGCGGATGATTTCTAATTCAATTAGTTTAAATTTTGCTACTTCTCTCCAAAGAGGGTTTAAGTATAATAATCGAGTTAATATACGCATTATATATCAGATGCAAATGTTCTCGAGTTAAGAAGCTTTTTACACGTAAGGGCTTATCGATTTTTTGATCCCATCTACATGATTCTGCCAATTTAACATGTTATCGATTGACAATCCAAGATAACAATATTTAGTCACTTTATCAATTTTAGTGTTTTTATACAGAACTTGAAGATTGTTATCTAAGTCTTGTTTACCAAATATTAAATATTTTGTTTTGTCGGCGTTGAGCATCAGACGATTTAAATTTAACCAAGTATCGATTAAGATCAGATCATTATTAATCATTGAATATAGACTATGTTTTGAGTCCGCTGCATAAAATATAACGCTATCGTACGCGAAAAGTTGCAAGGTACCTTTTAATGGCAAATCAAAAATGTCGTTAATATAAATTTTAAATAGGCAGGGTCCCAATATAACGGGTGATTTTTTAAGAGCTTGAGAACTTTTTTTTAAAAAAAAACGCATAAAATTTGCAAAATCTCATCGGTTCTTTATTTGAAACGTTAGATTGGTCCATGACATTTACTTTTTGAAGATAATTTCATTTAAATGTTGACCGCGGCTGCGTCTTAGGTGGTCCATTCGGAAAGTCCAATTTTGGGCAACTTTTTCGAGCATTTCGGCCGGAATAGCCCGAATTTCTTCGGAAATGTTGTCTTCCAAAACTGGAATAGTTGCTGGCTTATTTCTGTAGACTTTAGACTTGACGTAGCCCCACAAAAAATAGTCTAAAGGCGTCAAATCGCATGATCTTGGTGCCCAACTTACCGGGCCATTTCTTGAGATGAATTGTTCTCCGAAGTTTTCCCTCAAAATGGCCATAGAATCGCGAGCTGTGTGGCATGTAGCGCCATCTTGTTGAAACCACATGTCAACTAAGTTCAGTTCTTCCATTTTTGGCAACAAAAAGTTTGTTAGCATCGAACGATAGCGATCGCCATTCACCGTAACGTTGCGTCCAACAGCATCTTTGAAAAAATACGGTCCAATGATTCCACCAGCGTACAAACCACACCAAACAGTGCATTTTTCGGGATGCATGGGCAGTTCTTGAACGGCTTCTGGTGAAGAGCACACTCCAAATGCGGCAATTTTGCTTATTTACGTAGCCATTCAACCAGAAATGAGCCTCATCGCTGAACAAAATTTGTCGATAAAAAAGCGGATTTTCTGCCAACTTTTCTAGGGCCCATTCACTGAAAATTCGACGTTGTGGCAGATCGTTCGGCTTCAGTTCTTGCAGGAGCTGTATTTTATACGGTTTTACACCAAGATCTTTGCGTAAAATCTTCCATGTCGTCGAATAACACAAACCCAATTGCTGCGAACGGCGACGAATCGACATTTCACGGTCTTCAGCAACACTCAGAAACAGACGCAATATTCTCTTCTGTACGCACTGTACGCATTCGTGTGGTTGGTTTAATGTCCAATAAAGTAAACTGAGTGCGAAACTTGGTCACAATCGCATTAATTGTTTGCTCACTTGGTCGATTATGTAGACCATAAATCGGACGTAAATCGCGAAACACTTTTCGAACCGAACACTGATTTTTGTAATATAATTCAATTATTTGCAAGCGTTGCTCGTTAGTAAGTCTATTCATTATGAAATGTCAAAGCATACTGAGCATCTTTCTCTTTGACACCTTGTCTGAAATCCCTCGTGATCTGTCAAATACTAATGCATGAAAATCCTAACCACAAAAAAATCACCCTTTATATCTTTGTGGACCGCCGCACAACATTGTTAATTCATCACTTACAGTTCCATTAACAACCACCTTCTGTTTCCTACCATGTAAATAGTTTTCAAACAATTTCAATTGGGTTGAAATTTAACTGCAACAACTGCAATTTAACAGTTTTTCTAATTTCAGTTGCAGTATTTCATGATTAACACAGTCAAAGGCTTTTTTGAAATCTAGAAACAAACAAGCACATTTATTTCCAACATCTACGTTTCTTGTAATTAAATGTGTTAGATTAGAGCATGCTGATAAAGTATTTGATTTTTTCTGAAATCCAAACTGATTGATTTAATATTTGATTGCTAACCAGAAAATTTTCAAGTCTTCTTAGAATTAATTTCTCAAATACCTTAGAGAAAACTGGTAGGATCGATATTGGCCTGAAGTTTTCAAGATTGAGTTCATTTCCGTTTTTAAATTATTGTTAAATCATTTAACATTATTCGGTTAAATATATCACAAAAACTTTTGAGAATATACGAGTAAATCTATTAAAGTAAAAAATAAAAATTAAAAATATGGATGCAAAATATAAATTCCGGAATTCGGTCCTTCGCATACTTGAAACCATTTCTTGATGGTGTTGATTAGCTCGGTACTCTTCGCTGTTGGACATTTTTTCAATGCACGATCTAAACCAGAAATATTAAAATAAATATTATTAGCTTAAATTTTATAACCAATTTTACCTTTAAGTATTTCCATTATAAGATAGTCTTCAACAGCAATATTTCAATAGCGCCCGTACCACGAGAAATGTGAGGCCGTGTCGTTGGTAATTATTAATTGTAAACCATTGCGTACATTCCGGATTCTGATTCGGTATATTATCAAAAGGTTTCCTCTGAAAACAAAAATATCAATCAACTGAATTATATTATGCTGAGAATAGCATACTAATGCTTCTTCTTTATTTGGATCCTCTTTAATATCAACTTCAAATTGTTTAAAATTTGGAGGTGGCCGCATTGAAATTTTCAATAGTTTGGGAGTCTTAGATGGTTCGAAATTGTTACGATTGACTTGTTTTTGTTCTCGGCGGAGCAATTTCATTTCAGCAAAATCACTCGCATTAACTTGCCATGCTCCTACAAGGTTTTAGCTATATCACATGCATTGGTTTCCGTATTATTCCTTGTACTTTCTTCTGAATGCTTTGGTGGACCGGTTGCTTGTGTTTTTAAATTATTTTTTAAAATTGGTTTAAATTCAATTTTTTTTGGGTGCTGGTGGCTGGCTTCGTATTTTGATCTGTGGCTATAAATTGGGCATAGTTGGCCCCTTCATTCGAGTCGAAAATTTCAGTTTCCTCAAATTCATTAATTTGGCCGTATTGAGACATGACTAAAAGTATAAATGAAAACAAACGTTAATTTAAATTGTGACGAAATAAAGGGTGATCCAATAAAAGCTGCCGGAAGTTTTTTTTTGAAATAAAACGCATTAAAATCAATTTAATAATCAAAAATCGTATTTGTGACATAAGTTCGGTTTATGACATTTAATGTTTGAAAATAATTTCTTTTAAATATTGTCCGCGACTGACTCTTAGATGATCCATTATATGGGTCCAATTTTCGAGCACTCTTTCGAGCATTTCGGCCGATATTTCGTTAATTACGCGTGTTATGTTCGCTTCCAATGCAGGAATCGATTGTGGTTTATCGATATAAACATGTGATTTCAGATACCCCCATAAAAAGTAATCTAACGGCGTTAGATCACAAGATCTTGGAGGCCAATTCACGGGTCCGTTTCTTGATATGAGGTTCTCATTTAAATTTTCTTTCAATAAATCGATGGTTGATGCAAAGGAAGGTCAACCGGCTTCAATTCTTGAACAAGCTGTATTTTGTATCCCTTCAAACCAAGATCTCTCTTCAAAATATGCCACAATGTGCCATACGAGAGACTCAGAGCTTGAGAACGGCGACGAATTGATTCCAGTCTTCACGTACACTTTCAGCTACAGCAGAAATATTCACAAAATATCGACTTATACGCACTCTAGTCGATTGATGAATATCCAATAATGAAAAAGTGTCGAATTTTATTGATTGTTTCGTGAATGCACTATTTAGTTGGACGATTATGAACACCATAAAATGGTCGAAGAGCACGAAAACAATTTTTCACTGAACACGGATTTTTGAAATAAATTTCCACAATTTGTAAACGTTGTTCTCGCGTAAATCTATTCCATAGAATTATATACTTATATCAAATTCGTTTACTTTTACAACAACAATTTGACCGGATTTTATGTAAACGAATATGAAAGAAATTTGATCGACTTTTGTAGTAATATTTGTGAAAAGAAAGACAAAAAATTGTTTATTATAAATGGCGGGTTTATCATTTCAGCTTGTTAGCATCGGTATAATAAAAAATTATAAAGCAAAGAATTAAAATGTTCAATATAGTGTCTTCCATTTCTCAATTTTATTAATTTATTTACAACTCAATATCAATAATTTTCAATTAAAAGCATAAGGAATTATATAATTTCGCACATAAACACAACATTTTGGTACACAAGATATTTCGAAAATACGTTGCACAAACAAAATTACAAATTATCCTTAAAATTTTAATAAATCTATTAAAAGCAAAAATAAATTTAAAACCGAATTGTACAAATGGCGGGGGGTTTTTGTTTTGATGTTTATGTTTTGACGTTTACTTTTGTATATATGTATGCGTAAAAATCTGACAAAATATCGAGATTTTTTAAAATTAATCTAGGCAATTTGTTAGATCAAGATTTTTGTGTGAAAAAAATTTGTAATGTCAAAAATGTTGATCTGACAGCTGAATCCGATCAAATCTTTTTGATCTAACAGTTCCAACAAATTTGGTGTTAGAATGAATGTAAACTTTTTTCGCATATAAAATTTGCTATTTCATGTGAAGCAAACATGAAACAAGTCAGAGCAGGATGGTTATATAAAAAATGCATATGGCGGTCTCATATCTCAAAACAAAAACCCCTCAAACCAGTTTTTGTTTTTGTTTAAAGTGACGTGTTAAATTTTGTGCTCTTAAAAATTCTTGAAAATATTAATTAAAAAACAATTAAAATATTATTAAAATAGTTAGGGGATTGTGTGTAGTGTATCATTTTAGTAATAAAAATTATAAATATTTAATAAAATTAAGTGTCTTGTAAAAAACTGCAAAAATACGCCCAAAAAATTACAAGAAGGAATTTCGTACCATCAGTAAGTGTTTATAAAAATGATCGGCGATTGAACGTCGTAAAGGAAAGACGTGATTTTTGTCTCTCCTTTAAATAAATAAATAAATAGTTTAAATATGTGTTAATAATTGATTAATTATAATATTAATCATAATATTATTTATTAATATATGTCTTATGAAATAAATAAATCATAATATCAATAATAATTTGTGTGTAAAGAAGTAATAAGTAAAGTGAAAAGTTATACGTATTGTGTTAATATATTAATTTGTGTGCGGTGCGCTTGCAATGGTGTAGGATATGTATATAACAATTTCGTTTATATGTTTTTCGACACCGTTGTTTGAATGCATCGTACGCATTGTATGTTAATATTCAATTTGTAGGACTTTTTTGATTACAAAGGATGCTTAAGATAAGTGTTATTTTTATTACTTTATTTTACATTATACATTATAATTTATTACATAATAATCAATGAATCGTATGGATGAGTTATTTGTGTTGTTGTGGTATGAAACAGTTTGTGACGACAGTTGCTAGCATTCATTCTATGTAATCTGTTTCTATGAAAAATACTGTCGTGGTCTCTAATTTTTATAATTTTGTTTTTTCTCTCGCATACGTATTGTTTATAGTTTTTTATGTACACAGTGATTTTGTTGAATTTCGTTATATGAGTAGATGGTATTTTCTTGGAAAAGTTGAACAAATCACGACCAAAAAGCTAATTTAAAATTTGGATATCAAGTCTTTATTGCATGTTGTACTGAAATCCTTATTTCTTTTAATTTTTTTATTTAAGGATATACATATAAGTGAAAATATGGTATATGGGATGCGCAAAATATAAACAAAATGATCGTATAATATTCTCTGCTCTCTCACGGTTGTATTTATATTTTTGTAGTGGATTACACTAAGACTTCGTATTACGTTGTCTAAATGGGCGAATTTCTTTGGATTTGCACTAAATGTTCTTGAATGTGGATGATTCAATTTGTGAATTGGGAAAGTCGATTAGACTTTAATTGTTCATAATTTGTTGATTTGTTATATGTATAATAATTTAGACTTTTGTTAACTTTGTGAGATTTTTTGCCGTCGTTGTGGAGAGGCGGCTGACGTTGACCTCTCCTTGTCGAATATTGTACATATAAAGGAATGCATATTTTTGGCGATTGGGAGGGGGTTATACTTTTTCTCTGTGGTGCGAAAACTGGATTAGATTTTGACGAGTGGTGTATGTGTGTGATTGGTTTACACAGGATGTGCGGCGAGGATGTGCTGCAGCTGTATTGCAGTGAATCTTTTTTGATATTTGGAGTGATTTGAATTGGTTTCGTTCATGGTGAGTAATGGCTCGGTGTCTGCGGTTTGTGGTGGTTGTTCGTTGAACGTTGTGTTTCTCAACTTGCGGAGAGTTGTGTTCATGTGTGTTCTGTCGTTACCTGTATTTATAAGGTATTTTTGACTGTTTTGAGTTGTTTTGTTTAGGACTTGAGGTAGTTCTCATTTGTTAGTGTATGAGGACGGATTTGCAGTTTTGTATTGAATCATTGCCTGAATGTTGGATTTGTATGTCCAAATTGGTTTCTTTGCTGAATGCTTCGGGTGTTTTTGTTGGAGTTTGCCGTCGATTTGGCGGGGGCTGAATCATTTTGGGAGTTTTGGTATGATCGGTCGTACGCTGAAGTTTTTGGGCTGTAGGGTTGCCATGGTTCGTTTGTGATCTGTCATGGATTCGTCACGGCTTTGTGAAGCGTGGTTTTTGTTGAATAGTGGTGTTGGCAGGAGGTCGCTTGGTGGATGGTAGTGGTTTCATGTTGGGAAGATTCATGCCGTCTGTTGGGATCGTTTCGAGGTAATTTTAGCTCCTGGATGGACGTTGCATAATTCTCTTGGTACATTTTACTACGATTGTTTGTAGTGGTGGTTTCTTCCACGCTTTGATTTCGGAGATTTTCGGAGAGAGCTATTTTGGTGATGTTCCTTCATCCTATTATTCAGCGTTTGTGTAATAAATTGTTATATTTTTATTTTGGTTTGATTAGCGATAGAATTTTCCGTTTCCGTATTTCTTCTGTGCATTGAGAATATAGTGTAGGTAATTTATGATTAGCTGTTTTCTATATTGTATTTCCTTCATAATCCATCATTTTTGCAAGATTAATTGCAACTATGTTGGAGTTGGTAACGAATCCTATTATTTACCGCAAAATTGCCTTTTTGTGACACTCAATGGGTTACTAGTATTTTCTCACAGCTTATTAGCGATATTTTTGCTTTATAAAAAGAAATATTATTTGCATTGGATTTGGGATTTTAACAATCTTAACATAAAGAATTGTTTATCGGCAACTTCGTTATATCTATGTAACTGAAAAGCTAGAAATATTTGATATAATTAATATAATTATTCAAAAGAAAGAGAAGGTTTGTATACTTCAATACACCAACGACTGGATGTTTGTCATAAAATGCAACGTTGCCAATCTTGACTGTTTTAGTACAAGAATTATAATTATTAATTCCCAATTTCAAATCAACCCTAAATATTAATCTACATGTACAGTGCCGAGCTATTATATTAAAATTATTCGGTTCTCAGGAAATCTCATTCAAATATATTTAATATACGAGTACATATTATCCCTCTTTTAAGATACTGGTACGATTTATATTTAATTATAAAAATTATAAAATAAACTTATTTATCATTCATTTTAGAATAATTTTTTCAAATTTTATCTAGTTGCCTTTACTTAAATATTACCTTCCAGCAGGAAAGCCATTGACGACACACTAATTACTAATTTACGTTTGTTACCAGTCTGGGATGAATCGGTTATGACAAGTCTAATACGAGGTGACAAGTCATAGACGAGTCGCATGTGTCATGTCTGAGATTAATTGTATGTGATATATCCCCAGCAAAAGTAGTGATAAAAGTATTTGTTTCCTTGTGAAAAAGGATGGGCGGGAAAAATTCATCAGTTTTATAAAATTTTTTTAGTAAACATACGAAATTTTTGCGAATTCTAAATTATTTAGGATGGATATTTGAATGCAATCCGGTAGTTAATCTAGTTAATCTGTTTTTTTTTTTTGCTATTTCGTGTTCGCCCAACAATTCCACGGTTAAATACTAATGAATTTTAGAGTTATTTTGAATATAGTTCAAATAACTTTGGTTTCAGGAAATTCTACTGTAAGTTGCGGAGTTGCAGAATGATTAAATTAATAAATGTTTCAATTATTTAGGAAGCCGGAAAATATGAATTTAGAATTAAATTTCACGAAATTTACAGATGCTTGTGAATTAATGCTTCATTGTAATTGCTGATTGTGTAGTTTAGAATTGTGTTGTCATTTTATTACTAACGACTTTACATAGGTGTCTGTAACGGGTCGAGTCAACCAATTTTGGTTAGGAAGCCGAAAAGTATTAATAGAATTAAATTTCAGGAAAATTCCAGATGCATGTGAAATAATAATATTTTTTCTTAGGTTGCCGTTTTAAAGAAGCAATTGTTGAAGACCAATACCATCGTTATCCATTAACCTATTAAGCCTTTATCCTTCATCTAGTAGATTAGAATTGTGTTGTCTTTGTGTTACTAACTATCGGCTATACCTAGGTGTCTGTAACCGGGCCGATTCTGTCCCACTTAACTAACCTATCCAATCCTTCGGTTTTGTTATGTGTAAAAAAGGGTGTACGGTGGACCCGGCGTCATCCGGGAACTCAAGCCTAAGAACTTGGTCGTACATTCAAAATCAATCAATCAATCAATCAATCAGTAAGTGTTTATAAAAATAAAATGTAAATTATGTTAAAAATAAAGTGATTTGTGGTAAAATTATCCTTAATTTAAGTTATAAATCAGAAAAAAATAAGAAAACAATTTTGGTTGTTGGCGTGGGTTTTTATCGTTTTGTAAACATATGTTATTACCGCATTTTTCTTATTTTATTTCATGTGCTAAGTGCTTTGCTTTTCATAATTTATTTTTATTTTGGAATATGTACTGCAAGTACAATTTTTTACAGAAATTATAATGTAAACATTTATTTTTAGTTTACCAAATTATGGAGAGTTGAAAAAGCAATGGTTGAAGCCTTTTCAGATGATATTTAAATTGGCCTAATATGTATGACGAAGATTTTTTTGGATACCCAATTATACTAAGTGAATTTTCAATTAATGGGGGGATTTAAAGTCCGATATTTATTTAGAAAATTGAATTGTGAGGACCGTTGCAAACTAATACAACAATGTAATTCTTATAAATCGCTAATCAATTTAAAAATAGGGGTGGTCTTTTAACTGCTTCGCCGTCAGTATTAAACATTTGTAAATATTCCGAAGCAGTATTAAAATGGGAAATTGGCTATTGCGGACTACAAAAACATAACGCAACTACAATCTAGTACAAAATTGTTTAAAAAAAATTGTTATAATGTTCTTCACAACCTAATAAGTGTAAATATTTTCAATGATGAAGATCAATATAGTCATTCTCAAGAATACGTTAATTTGTTAGCTCACTCTATCATAGAAAAATTATATGACATCCGTTTGAATTATTTTTTGTAATCAAAGGTCATATAAATTAAGAAAAAGAAACAAGTTAGTTTCTTTATTACATTTTAAAGGAATGTGAAATAAATACGCGAAGTGGTGTTATAATTACTATTTTTTATATATATAATATTATATTTAAATAAAAATAATTAATGTGCTGTTATTAAAGAAATAAAAATTTAATTAAATTTAAATAATTTTTTAATTTTAACTTCCTAACTTCATTGCATTCGGTTGAAAAAAATGCTAAATACGGCTCTGTTAATTTATATGCATTCTCTTTTACCCTCCGAATTTGACTCACTTGACAGCTCATTACATTCATTCTGTATACTCTATTTCTAAGATCTATGCATGGTGAAATGTCAGTGAATACTGAACGCAAATGTCATATGAATATGACAGTTGTGGCGCATGAATCCCAATGAGAATCCCAATCGGAAAAAGTATCTTCTATTGGATCACCAAGATTTGAGATTTCGGGTTCAGTTTTGCTATGAATCTGTTGAATATCATAATATTGGTGTTCTTGACTATTATATTGTTCATCAATTTCTGTACAGTAAATTCCTAAGTTAGACGACTAGTGAGATAGTTAAACAAATTGTTTATACATTTTCTTTCAACTGTTGTGTTATTAATTGCAACTATTTTCATTATTTTTCGTTTATTAAACAATAGTTATTCGAAAATGTTGCGGTAAGCTTGAACATTGTGTATGGTAATTCTTCAGAAAATGTCTGAAATTTATACCTGTTGCGATGGAAGTGCGCCAAGCTTAAATAAATAAAACCAATTATCAATTATCATTCTTCACCAAGCGTTTGTAAGAAATTTTCAAATTTGAAAGCATTGAATTCATCTAAATGCCGATACAATTTTACATGCATGTGAAGTTATCCCAGTTTTTCATCCCAGGATTTTTTTTTATTATTATTTACACGAAACTATTATATTCCATCCCAGTTTTTCATTTTATACCTCTAAAAGACGAAAAAAGTTATAAACACAACAACAAATTATCCCATCCCAGTTTTTTCGTTTATTTGTTGTTCATGTAAAACAAATTCATACTTGGAAATAATGAATTGGGTTTTGGTAATAGTAATTTTGTACGAGTATATTTTTAGTTCGAGATAACAATACGCCAAAATATTAGTTTAAAATATTAAGATTAACTTATAATGAGGACCCCAGTGCCAGCCGTATGTTAGGATTGACACAATCTTCCAGCTTCGATATGACCCCATATACATTTATATGAAAATCGTTTATAACTTCCAAACCCTTCCTGGGCCGGAAATAGCGATTAATGTTTCGAAATGGTATGTAATTGAATGGTTGCTGACCAAATGGTCAGCACCAGCCGTATGTTCAAATTTGAGTCAATGGCCAAGTTCCAAAATCTCAGGTTAAGGTAAATAAACATTTGTATCTCTTAAGAACATTCTAGGCCGGAAATGATTCCTTAGGTTTTAAGTTGGTAATGATAAGGGCAAACTATGGTGAGCACCCCAGGGCCAGCCGTATGTTAGGATTGGCACAATCTTCCAGCTTCTATATGGCCCATATAAATTTATATGAAAATCGTTTATAACTTCCAAACCCTTCCTGGGCCGGAAATAGCAATTAATGTTTCGAAATGGTATGTAATTGAGTGGTTGCTGACCAAATGGGCAGCACCAGCCGTGTGTTCAAATTTGAGTAAATGGCCAGGTTCCAAAATCTCAGGTTAAGGTAAATAAACATTTGTATCTCTTAAGAACATTCTAGGCTGGAAATGATTCCATAGGTTTTAAGTTGGCAATGATAAGGGCAAACTATGGTGAGCACCCCAGTGCCAGCCGTATGTTAGGATTGGCACAATCTTCCAGCTTCGATATGGCTCCATATAAATTTATATGAAAATCGTCTATAACTTTCAAACCCTTCCTGGGCCGGAAATAGCGATTAATGTTTCGAAATGATATGTAATTGAGTGGTTGTTGACCAAATGGTCAGCACCAAAGGGCAAACTATGGTGAGCACCCCAGTGCCAGCCGTATGTTAGGATTGGCACAATCTTCCAGCTTCGATATGGCCCCATATAAATTGATATGAAAATCGTCTATAACTTTCAAACCCTTCCTGGGCCGGAAATAGCGATTATTGAGTATTTAGCGTTATGAACATTAAATGGCGTGATGAAAGAAATAGAGCGCTTCCAGATCTGATCAAATCAGAATTAATAATTTTTTTTAATAATAGACTTTCTTGCAACGAGTTTTATAATAAAGTTAAAAAGGATAAGGCTGTATTAAAATGCGCAAAATCAAACGAAAAATATATTTTTAAAACCAAAAATTAAGTTATGCAAATTTAGAAACGGTAAATCTATATGTAAATTAAACTGAAATTATTTGTTTTTGTTTGAAATTTTATATTTTTTTGTTATTTTGAAATAAACTTTATATTTGATAAAAAATTATTTTATTTAGGTTTACAATTGTTTATGGCCTCGAAAGACACTTTAGAAAGGTGGTAACCCTGATATATATATATATATATATATATATATATATATATATATATATATATATATATATATATATATATATATATATATATATATATATATATATATATGTATATATATATATATGTATATATATATATATATATATATATATATATATATATATATATATATATATATGTATATCAGGGACGAGGCGTCCATAGAAGCAAGGGAAACATTGCTTCCCTATCTCAAAATAACAAAAAATATAGAAGTATATTTCATTGATAATAATATTTTCAAATGCAAAACTTAATAGTTTAATTTTACATCACACTGAAAAGCAAAAAATTCATCCAACTAGAATAAATTTCATTCATAATAAGGTTTTACCTCAATCCAATTGGAAATAATTAAAACCAA
This sequence comes from Nephrotoma guestfalica, assembly GCA_963691935.1. NCBI lineage: Eukaryota > Metazoa > Arthropoda > Insecta > Diptera > Tipulidae > Nephrotoma > Nephrotoma guestfalica. The sequence continues at coordinate 158,715,035 of OY829913.1, forward strand.
CGTTTGTTTATCGCTTTCGACGAGTTCTCAAACTTTATTTTAATTTTTTTCCCCAATATTTCTATTTTTTCGTATGTTTTCTCCTTCAAAATAAATAACGATTATTTTGGTGGGGCAAATGATTGAATAAGTAGAATAAGATGTCGGACCGACTAAACTATTGAGAATTAATATATTAAAAAAGGATGCAAAAAACGAAACAGATTGATTGCTTTTCTTTTAAATGGTCCTACTTAAAAATTAAATTATATTTTATAACATTATATATCAAACTTTGTTTTGTGTTACTAATGATTTTTTAATCACTCTGTTTCGTGTTTTGAATTAAATGATGTTGAATAGAAATAGAAACATACTGCACATACGCTTTTGTCTCACATAATTTTTATTTTTACAAAGCAGTTGAAAGAGAAAAATATAATTTTATCGTAATTTATCATATTATAAAGGGTGATTTTTTTGTGGTTAGGATTTTCATGCATTAGTATTTGACAGATCACGCGGGATTTCAGACAAGGTGTCAAAGAGAAAGATGCTCAGTATGCTTTGACATTTCATAATGAATAGACTTACTAACGAGCAACGCTTGCAAATAATTGAATTATATTACAAAAATCAGTGTTCGGTTCGAAAAGTGTTTCGCGATTTACGTCCGATTTATGGTCTACATAATCGACCAAGTGAGCAAACAATTAATGCGATTGTGACCAAGTTTCGCACTCAGTTTACTTTATTGGACATTAAACCAACCACACGAATGCGTACAGTGCGTACAGAAGAGAATATTGCGTCTGTTTCTGAGAGTGTTGCTGAAGACCGTGAAATGTCGATTCGTCGCCGTTCGCAGCAATTGGGTTTGTGTTATTCGACGACATGGAAGATTTTACGCAAAGATCTTGGTGTAAAACCGTATAAAATACAGCTCCTGCAAGAACTGAAGCCGAACGATCTGCCACAACGTCGAATTTTCAGTGAATGGGCCCTAGAAAAGTTGGCAGAAAATCCGCTTTTTTATCGACAAATTTTGTTCAGCGATGAGGCTCATTTCTGGTTGAATGGCTACGTAAATAAGCAAAATTGCCGCATTTGGAGTGTGCTCTTCACCAGAAGCCGTTCAAGAACTGCCCATGCATCCCGAAAAATGCACTGTTTGGTGTGGTTTGTACGCTGGTGGAATCATTGGACCGTATTTTTTCAAAGATGCTGTTGGACGCAACGTTACGGTGAATGGCGATCGCTATCGTTCGATGCTAACAAACTTTTTGTTGCCAAAAATGGAAGAACTGAACTTAGTTGACATGTGGTTTCAACAAGATGGCGCTACATGCCACACAGCTCGCGATTCTATGGCCATTTTGAGGGAAAACTTCGGAGAACAATTCATCTCAAGAAATGGCCCGGTAAGTTGGGCACCAAGATCATGCGATTTGACGCCTTTAGACTATTTTTTGTGGGGCTACGTCAAGTCTAAAGTCTACAGAAATAAGCCAGCAACTATTCCAGTTTTGGAAGACAACATTTCCGAAGAAATTCGGGCTATTCCGGCCGAAATGCTCGAAAAAGTTGCCCAAAATTGGACTTTCCGAATGGACCACCTAAGACGCAGCCGCGGTCAACATTTAAATGAAATTATCTTCAAAAAGTAAATGTCATGGACCAATCTAACGTTTCAAATAAAGAACCGATGAGATTTTGCAAATTTTATGCGTTTTTTTTTAAAAAAAAGTTCTCAAGCTCTTAAAAAATCACCCGTTATTTTTGTTTATAAAAACATAACCTAGTGATTCCCATTTGTTTTCGTTTGTTATATAAACGTGTAGTAGTGTGTGTAGTGTAGTTACCAAACAAGTGTTCTTAAATATTTTATGTTGTTTTTCAATTAAATTATAATATCACCAAAATTACGATGGAGCATTGTGATTGTATATTGGAAAGTATTTTAAAAACATCTTTCAATCAGCATAGTTTTGACCAAAAATCAGCTATTTTAAAACAAGGGAAACCTAAACCAGATCTACCAAATTTAAACAAAAAAATTAAAGGTTGTGTACGTAAATTTTCAGTAAATTATTATGAAAAAATTTACTTGGCTTACCGGTTGTGCTAAACTAAATGCCGTTTTTTGTTGGCCATGTGTTTTATTTTCAAATGATAAATCCGTATAGAATTCAAAAGTTTTTGTTGATATGAACAATTTTTTTAAGGCAACAACACGGCATGAAAAATCTCAAAATCATTTACAATTTTTAATTGAAATGAAAACTTTTGGCAGTGTGCGAATAGAAAATTTGTTAAATTCAGGCCGTACCTTAGCTATTGAAAAATTCAATAACAAAGTTAAGCAAAATATAGAAATTCTTGTATCATTAATTGATACCGTATGCTTCTTGGGAATGCAAGGTCTTGTATTTAGAGGGAATAATGAAAGTTCAAACTCTTATAACCGAGGAAATTATATAGAATTATTGCACTTGTTAGCTCGGCATAATTCAACTCTCACCGACCATCTAGATTCAAAATGACTTGATTGATTCAATAACATCTGTAATTAAAAAGCATATTCGAATGGAACTCGCAGATACAAAATTTATATCAATAATTTTAGACGAATCAGTGGATGTAAACCGGAAATCACAACTAGCTGTAGTTTTGCGCTATCTGGACAAAAATGGGCATATAGTGGAAAGATTTCTAGAATTTGTTGACGTTTCATCAGACCGCAGCGCGAATGGTCTAGCATCGTTTGTTTTTAACTTTTTGTAACAACATCAAATTGAAAATAAATTAATTTCTCAGAGTTACGACGGTGCGCAGTTATGGCAGGTAGCTCCAACGGTTTGCAAATGCGAATCAAAGAGGTGTATCCATCAGCAATTTTTATCCATTGCTTTGCTCATAAATTAAACCTAGTACTATCTCAATCTTGCAGTAAAATAAGTGAATGCAAATCATTTTTCTCTAGTTTGTTAGGAATAGTAGCCTTTAATCATTCTTCAAAAAGAAACTTCGCGTTTGATGAAATTGTAGATTAAGAATTAGAAGAAAATTACCGTCAACTTCGCCAACCAGATGGGAGTTCAATGGTCGTATTGTGCTGATGTTAAAAAACCATTTACTAGATTTATGAGCATTGTTTCGAAATATTATAGACGCGGATACGGAAAAGTAGGACAACGATACTTTAAACAATTCACGAGGATATTTAAATTTATTAGATGAAGACGCCGTATTTTTAATACTTCTATACTTTTTCTCGGACATATTTCCGGAAGTAGACATGCTATTTAGTACGCTTCAAAAAAGTCTAACAATGTTTCATATGGCATTAACAGCGTAAAAGAATTTAAACTTTTTATTCCAAAAAACAACAAGGTTTTGATCAATTTTGGCCGATAATTAACCAACAGGAGGATATTGAGGAAAAAATAAAAAGAAAACGATTAAGAATGCAAATTTCCTGTGAACCGAAAGATTATTTTCGCAAGCTTATACATGAAGTTACCACCAGTATTCAAAATGATATAGAATTTCGGTTTGAAGATTTAAAACACTTAGAATTTTTAGAATTGCTTGATATTAGTAAATTTCCTGCATATATGAACAATTTTCCTTATAACGCCTTTAATTGCCTGAAAAATACATATAATACACTATTCGACTTTCAAGTGTTAGAAACAAAGTTGAGTGTTGTTTACCGAAATCAAAATTTTCAAACTAAAAAAAATTTAAATCAAATTCTTGATTTTCTAAACAATTCAGGCCTCAATTCGGATTTTGAAGAATTTCATAAATTATGCACGTTAGTCCTCACAATTCCAACGACAACCTCTAGTGCTGAGAGATCCTTCTCATGCATGAAGCTTTTGAAAAGTTTCATACGAAATAAAATGGGCCAAGATAGTTTTTCAAACCTTGCTTTGATGTTTATCGAAAAGGAGCTGTTAAATAAATTGAAAAGTTCATCTACATTTTTTTTTTTTTTTTTTATTTTGCACTAGCTCCAAAAAATTGGTGCCATATGGCCCGTTTCAAAATTTACAATTTTTAATTGTTTACATTTTTTACCATACTAATAATAATTTAATTTTAATTTCTTGTCATTCACCTAGCACACGTCGATCCCCTTTCACACTTCTATCTGATTTGTTCTAATAAATTCATACATATTCTTATATACGTTCATTCCCATTCGTAATAATTCAGTCAAACTACTTGCACTCAATAGAACATCGAACATTTGTCTGCTCTGGTTAAATGCAGAACATTTCAGAATCAAATGTTCGATGTCCTCCACAACCAAACAGCTCTCACATAATTCACACACAACCAAATTGCGTTTCTTCAAACATTCTTTCCAATTTCCATGATTCAATCTCACTCGTTCCATAGTTCGTAACATTCTAGTATCTCCTTTGAGCACCTTAAAGAACGGTTGCCTCAAAGGAGACCTAACCAACTCAAAGTACTTCTTAGCTTTCACCTGACATTTTTCAACAAACTCTCCCATTTTCTCCACAGATTCATCTGAAACATGCGAAGTACGTCTCTGGCATCCATGAATTCATATTCGTTTACATCCTCAATCAAACAACCCCGTTTCGCAAGCATATCGGCTCTTTCATTACCTTCAATCTGTAGGTGTGAAGGTATCCATTGAAGGATGACCTCCCTCCCATAAGATTGAAGATACTTATATAGCATTTCCACATACACATTGCCATGAGTTCCCCCACCCTTACTAATTAGTTCCAACCCACTCCGGGAGTCAGAGAATAACACTATTCTCCTTCTCCCTTGTGTCATTGCCAACTTGATCCCTTCCATAATCGCTATCACTTCTGCATTCATTATACAGATACTGTCATGCACTCTTACCATTTTCTCTTTCCTCATTGAAGGAATATAAATTCCCACATCTACGCGATCATCATTTACACTAGCATCTGTATACACTTCCACATGTGCAACATAATTCATTCGCATTTTGCAAAATTCGCTCTTAACCGATAACTCATTCATCATTGCTTTTGTTGTGTCACCAAACTTCAACCGCACTATTAGATTGCTCGGAGGGACTTTCGGATTTGCCGGACGAATCTTGGAGAATATGTTAATATTTTCCAAGATTACCAGCGATCTTGTTGTCGTTTTGTAAACAGTTCCTCTTTGTAATCTCTCTTTTATTTCATTCACTAATTTGTTGTCCTTAGTTAACATTCGCACAGTCTCTCGCACGGTGATCCATTCCCTCTTAAAATTAAGAGGCGAATCACCCAATTCAGACCACAGAGTGTGTATTGGTGTCGAATTGATCGCTCCCAATATCACTCTAGCACACGCATTCTCCACAAGCATCAACTTTTTAAACCCAACCTTGGGCCCATCACCATATATACTCATTCCATACGCAATTTTAGTTGACACTAACGCCTTTCGTAACATATCAGTCACACCCGGATGAGCTCCCCATTTCGGTTTGCTCACCCTTTTAATCACGTTCAATCTACTCTTACAATTATCGGCCACTTTTTCCATATGCACTTTGAAACTTATTCTTTTGCCAATCCAGATTCCCAAATACCTAGTCAATTTCACACACTCAATTCTCTCATTATATATTCGCACATCAACCATCCGATTCGTTCGAAAAGCCCTCCTACAACATTTACTCGAATTTACTCTCAAATTCAGTTCACTCAAACATTCGGTTACCTGATTCACACATTCTTGAGCCCGACTCAAGGCCTCCTCGATGGTACTCCCCTTACCCATCAGGACAAAGTCATCTGCAAATTGCAAAATGACTTTGCCCGAGGAGTTACACCTATGTATCGAGCTCGTATACAGGTTGAAGAGAGTCGGTGAGATTTTACTGCCTTGGGGGAGGCCGATAGTCACCGCTCCTTCCAACCTATACCCTCTACCACATAAAACTAACTTTCTCTCATTCATGAACTCATACACCCATTTGCAAATTTTCCAAGGAAACCCCAAGTCCATAAGGACCTGATAAAGTTTCCCTGGAACCACGTAATCATATGCCCTTTCTATATCCAAAAATACCGCCACAACATACTTATTTTCCTTTTGTACTTCCCACACAAACTTTTCTACACACTCGTTAGCAGAGTGGTTGTGACGAAACCCAAAGGTGGTTTCCGGCAACAAAATTCATCTATACGACCTTTCATCATACCATTCACAATTTTAACAAATACATTCAACATACATATTCCCCTGTAATTTGTTGCCAGATTCCTATCCCGATCCCTTTTAGGAATAGGTACCACTCTGCTTTCCTTCCATTTTTCCGGTATCTGAATACTCATCCATACTTGATTGAGAATTCGAAGCAAGGCCGCCTTGGCTTCGAATTCTAATCTACTAATCATTTTATAACTCACTCTGTTGGTTCCGGGGGTAGTAGATTTGAATGTTTCTAAAACCCCTCGGAACTGTTCCCATTCTAACTCCTTACACATATCGTTCATAAATTCCTTTTCATTATCAGGTAGCAAAACTTCATACCTATCACTCAAATTGTTACGTACGTCCGTAATCATTTGTAAAAAGACACCTCCATTCTCTCAGTCATCTAACACTGCATTTCTGCCTTGCGCTCTATATCCTCTCACTCTATTAAATTTATCCCATACATCCTTAGTTGTGGTTCTATGTGTCATTTTTGATACATAGTCCCGCCAACTTTTTCTTTTCGCTCTACGGATAGCCTTTTTCAATTTTGCATTCATTCTTCCATAATTTATTCTGCATTCATGACATATACACCTACTGAACTCTCTCAATGCTATCCGTTTCCTTTCATACCAATACTGGATTTCATTGTTCCACCAACCATTCACCTTGTATTCATTCCCTATGATATTTATAGTGCACATTTCATTCACTCTCTCTATTTCATCCTCAAGTTGGTTAACCTCATTTACTTCTTTCATTGTGAGAGTCTCATTCATACGTTCGACCTATTTCTTACCATTCATAATGACCTTACGGTCTATGTCAACATTTATACCACCTAAGCATGCCCTGATCAAATAATGATCACTACCCAAATTCTCATCTGTGACATTCCAAGTGACTTGGCCCGCCAGCCCGCTAGATATTAAAGTTAAATCTATCGCGCTGGCTGTCGACCCCACTCTCGGCATTCTAGTCGACTCATCATCATTCAGGACGACGAGATCGGAATCCAGAATGAGGCGGGTCAACCAGTTACCTCTGGCATCAGTTCTTTCACTCCCCCATATTCTCGAATGCGCATTCATATCACCCGCTAGAATCACGTCACTTTTGCCTTCCACCCATTCAAACAAAATTGGAAAATCTCGTTGGCTTCTCTCTCTGTCAGACGTAGACAACACTGGAGTTGCATAGATACTAACAAATAACAAGTTTCTGTCCAGATTCCGAGTTTAGGCCGCGATGACTTCAATGTGCTCGAAGCGCGGTATGTCACAAAGGACCAGGCTGATGTTGGCACGTGCCAATATCGCCACGCCGCCGAAGCC
>OY829913.1:158727563-158736023 GCA_963691935.1 Nephrotoma guestfalica
TTTGTAAACAAATTTTCCTTCCTTAGATCGTTAATTAATATGTGAATTGTTTAAAATTAAAATTTAGGCAGAAATATGAACTAATACTAACTTTAACAAATAAGAAAAGCTTGCTCGATTATTCGATTACAATTGAATTGGTTTATTTGCTTTGCGATTTCATTATGCACCAAGGAGTAGTAGGTCCTAATATAAATCGGTGTAGAATTTTATTACTTCGAACCTTTTCTTCATAGAAATTGTTAGTTGCTGGTTACTCTTCTTAGCTCCGGAGAAAAATCACCCTATTCTTTCATTAAATGCTTGATAAAAAAAAATATATCTACTAAACTCATATTTACCAGGGACTAGTTTGCATTTTTATTAGTTCCTTATAAAGCAAGATTTGAACTAGTACCTAATAGTAACTTTAAATTATTAATAATAATATTTATATAATAAATACTTTCTTCGTTTCGTATGAATTTCTCCAAGCTAAATAAAAGATATAGAATATAAAAACACAACAATTACTATAATATCTTAAAGTTCTACATGGCCAGTTAAACAATTAAAACCTAAACATAAATTATCTTCCTTAGCAAAACAAATTGTTGATCTAAAATATAATCAAAACTATAATGTAATAATATTCCCAACACCAAGTGAATTTAATGACACGACTGAAAACTAGTCCCTGGTAAATATTAGTAGATATATTTTTTTTTATCAAGCATGAACATCTAACCTGGAATCGACAACAGTAACAGCCACAAATTCTGAGTAACAGAATTTACCCTGAAAACCCTAATATCTAAATAAAATAATACGTAATAATTGGATTCTCTTAAGTTTTCCTAAAAATCATGCAAATTTGATAGTTTAAATTCTCCTAAACTTCTGAAAATTTAAATAAATTTTAAGAAATACTACGGACTTGGAAGATATAAAAATTAACTAAATAGAGCAAAATATTTTCTAGACAGTTATTGTTGAGTAATTATCTTTTCTACTACTATTTACCACATTAACCAAGTGAATTTTCTGAAACTGGTGGTTATGTAAATGTACTTAATTAATGTGTAGTAATCTATCACCATTAATCATACATATTTTTCTCACAGATTTTAGTGAGGCCTCATCGAACCTTATATGAAACATGGCTTCATTCTGGCATTCTGGCACGGAAGTCCCAGACGACACTCGAATACAATTTTTTTTTTTTTTATTTATTTAAATTTTATTTACGATAGCAATAAAATATTTTACAAAGTAACTAGTCATTTTTGACTAACAGCGTTTGACTCTGATAATATAATATAATAAAGTACTTCTATGTACGAGTATTCATTCCATGAAGTGTTGTTTTTGTTGTTTCTGCATTATGCGGTCTATTCGGGTAACTCAAAAGGTTTTAGTCTCTTGAGTCTTCTTATGATACCCTCTTGATGAAGTAGTCTAGCCGCTTCGTCGTTAGGGTGTAGATGGAGCCTCTCCTGATGTTTTTGAGCACACTTCTTTATTTCGGTTGCGACTGTGTCCATTCCGAGGTCTCTATGAAGATCACTATTACGAGTGTACCACGGGGCGTTTACGATCCCTCTGAGAACTTTATTTTGAAATCGTTGGACTATCTGTTGATTGCTGGTTTTGGTACATCCCCATAGTTGAATGCCATATGTCCAGACCGGCTTCAGAACTTGTGTATAAAGCATAAGTTTATTATGAATGGATAACTGAGAGTTTCTTCCAATTAACCAGTACATTTTTCTATATTTTAATTGAAGTTCATCTGCTTTCTTTTTCACGTGAACTTTCCACTTCAACTTTGCATCAAGATTCATTCCAAGGTATTTTGCTTGATTTGCATGTGGTACAGGAATATTATTGAGAGTCACCGGCAGTGGTTCTATTGATCTGTTAGTGAAGTTAATGTGAGTAGACTTTGATTCATTCACTTTAATTCTCCACTTAGTTAGCCAGTCTTGTATATTATTTATGGCTATTTGTAATTTGAATGTGACTTCACCGATTGTGTCACCAACAGCTAGAATTGCAGTGTCATCTGCAAACGTGGCGGTAGTTGTATTGTTAGTTTGCGGTAAGTCGCTTGTAAAAAGTAGGAAAAGGAATGGCCCTAGGACACTGCCCTGCGGCACTCCCGCTTTAGCTTCTTTAATGCTGGAATAAGCTCCTTCCTGTTTAACTCTAAAGTATCTTCTTTGCAAGTACGACTTTAGTAGTTCGCAATATTCAAATGGCAGAGTTTTTTCTAATTTAAATATTAAACCATCTAGCCAGACTTTGTCAAATGCCTGCGCTATGTCCAAAAATATGGCTGAGCAAATCTTTTTTTCCTCTAAAGACTTTTCTATTAAATCTGTTATTCTATGGACTTGATCAATTGTGGAATGTTTCTCTCTAAAACCAAAATGATGGGAAGGAATAGCTCCTGATTTAACAATTTCAGGTTTAATTCGTTTTAATAATAGTCTCTCAAACAGTTTTGACATAATTGGAAGAAGTGATATTGGCCTGTACGATGTTAATTCACTTATTGGCTTGCCTGGTTTAGGTATCATTATTACCTCCGCAAATTTCCAAGATAGAGGGACATAACAGAGTCTGAAGGAAGCATTAATTATGTCAGATATTTTCTTAATAGCTTTATTTGGTAGTTGTTTAAGAATCTCAGCAGTTATTAAGTCATACCCTGGTGATTTTCTAAGTACTATATACAGCATATCGTATAAGATAGCAGAAAATTTCCAGCAGAAAAAATGTATTTTTGCTATTCATCGCTAGAGGCATCACTATCACAAAAAAGAAATTTTTCTGCTGATATTTTTTGAAACCAGCAGAAATTTTTTGAAATTTTCAAGCAGAAAATAATAAAACTTTCATAATTCTCAGCATAAAGTTTTGTGAAAAATCAAACAATTTATTAAAAAGAAACGAAAATATATGTTTTAAGGTTTTGCGTATGTATAAGGACTCTTAAATATACTAAAATTACAATAATCATCATAAAGCAAATAGAGAAACACAAAAAACGAATCGCCTACCTTTATACTACTTCATAAAATTTTAGTTATTATATGCATGTGAAATGTTTTCAGTTTTTAACAAAAGTGTTAGAAAAACCCCCCTGTAACTACCCTGGGCTTATGTTTTTATGGTAGCTGAGATCATAATCTATATACATGAGCAACATAAGAATCATGGCTGGCGTCAGTAGCGTTCCATAAATTTTAGAAGTCATTTTAATGTGAAATGTTTTCAGTTTTTTAACAAAAGTGTTAGAAAAACCTCCCTGTAACTACCCTGGGCTTATGTTTTTATCGTAGCTGAGATCATAATCTATATACATGAGCAACATAAGAATCATAACTGGCGTCAGTAGCGTTCCATAAATTTTAGAAGTCATTTTAATGTGAAATGTTTTCAGTTTTTTAACAAGTGTTAGAAAAACCCCCTGTAACTACCCTGGGCTTATGTTTTTATCGTAGCTGAGATCATAATCTATATACATGAGCAACATAAGAATCATAACTGTCGTCAGTAGCGTTCCATAAATTTTAGAAGTCATTTTAATGTGAAATGTTTTCAGTTTTTTAACAAGTGTTAGAAAAACCCCCTGTAACTACCCTGGGCTTATGTTTTTATCGTAGCTGAGATCATAATCTATATACATGAGCAACATAAGAATCATAACTGTCGTCAGTAGCGTTCCATAAATTTTAGAAGTCATTTTAATGTGAAATGTTTTCAGTTTTTTAACAAAAGTGTTAGAAAAACCCCCTGTAACTACCCTGGGCTTATGTTTTTATGGTAGTTGAGATCGTAATCTATATACATGAGCAACATAAGAATCATAACTGTCGTCAGTAGCGTTCCATAAATTTTAGAATTCATTTTATTGTGAAATGTTTTCAGTTATTTAACAAAAGTGTTAGAAAAACCCCCCTGTAACTACCCTGGGCTTATGTTTTTATGGTAGCTGAGATCATAATCTATATACATGAGTAACATAAGAATCATGGCTGGCGTCAGTAGCGTTCCATAAATTTTAGAAGTCATTTTAATGTGAAATGTTTTCAGTTTTTTAACAAAAGTGTTAGAAAAACCTCCCTGTAACTACCCTGGGCTTATGTTTTTATCGTAGCTGAGATCATAATCTATATACATGAGCAACATAAGAATCATGGCTGGCGTCAGTAGCGTTCCATAAATTTTAGAAGTCATTTTAATGTGAAATGTTTTCAGTTTTTTAACAAAAGTGTTAGAAAAACCTCCCTGTAACTACCCTGGGCTTATGTTTTTATCGTAGCTGAGATCATAATCTATATACATGAGCAACATAAGAATCATAACTGGCGTCAGTAGCGTTCCATAAATTTTAGAAGTCATTTTAATGTGAAATGTTTTCAGTTTTTTAACAAGTGTTAGAAAAACCCCCTGTACCTACCCTGGGCTTATGTTTTTATCGTAGCTGAGATCATAATCTATATACATGAGCAACATAAGAATCATAACTGTCGTCAGTAGCGTTCCATAAATTTTAGAAGTCATTTTAATGTGAAATGTTTTCAGTTTTTTAACAAAAGTGTTAGAAAAACCCCCCTGTAACTACCCTGGGCTTATGTTTTTATGGTAGCTGAGATCATAATCTATATACATGAGTAACATAAGATTCATAACTGGCGTCAGTAGCGTTCCATAATTTTTGGAAGTCATTTTAATGTGAAATGTTTTCAGTTTCTTAACAAAAGTGTTAGAAAAACCCCCTGTAACTACCCTGGGCTTATGTTTTTATGGTAGCTGAGACCATAACCTTTATGCATGAGCAACATAAGATTCACAACTGGCGTCAGTAGCGTTCCATAATTTTTTGAAATCATTTTAATGTGAAATGTTTTCAGTTTTTTAACAAAAGTGTTAGAAAAACCCCCCTGTAACTACCCTGGGCTTATGTTTTTATGATAGCTGAGATCATAATCTATATACATGAGCAACATAAGAATCATAACTGGCGTCAGTAGCGTTCCGTAAATTTTAGAAGTCATTTTATTGTGAAATGTTTTCAGTTATTTAACAAAAGTGTTAGAAAAACCCCCCTGTAACTACCCTGGGCTTATGTTTTTATGGTAGCTGAGATCATAATCTATATACATGAGTAACATAAGATTCATAACTGGCGTCAGTAGCGTTCCATAATTTTTTGAAGTCATTTTAATGTGAAATGTTTTCAGTTTTTTAACAAAAGTGTTAGAAAAACCTCCCTGTAACTACCCTGGGCTTATGTTTTTATGGTAGCTGAGACCATAACCTTTATGCATGAGCAACATAAGATTCACAACTGGCGTCAGTAGCGTTCCATAATTTTTTGACATCATTTTAATGTGAAATGTTTTCAGTTTTTTAACAAAAGTGTTAGAAAAACCCCCCCGTAACTACCCTGGGCTTATGTTTTTATGATAGCTGAGATCATAATCTATATACATGAGCAACATAAGAATCATAACTGGCGTCAGTAGCGTTCCGTAAATTTTAGAAGTCATTTTAATGTGAAATGTTTTCAGTTTTTTAACAAAAGTGTTAGAAAAACCTCCCTGTAACTTCCCTGGGCTTATGTTTTTATGGTAGCTGAGATCATAATCTATATACATGAGCAACATAAGAATCATAACTGTCGTCAGTAGCGTTCCATAAATTTTAGAAGTCATTTTAATGTGAAATGTTTTCAGTTTTTTAACAAAAGTGTTAGAAAAACCCCCCTGTAACTACTCTGGGCTTATGTTTTTATGGTAGCTGAGATCATAATCTATATACATGAACAACATAAGAATCATGGCTGGCGTCAGTAGCGTTCCATAAATTTTAGAAGTCATTTTAATGTGAAATGTTTTCAGTTTTTTAACAAAAGTGTTAGAAAAACCCCCCTGTAACTACCCTGGGCTTATGTTTTTATCGTAGCTGAGATCATAATCTATATACATGAGCAACATAAGAATCATAGCTGGCGTCAGTAGCGTTCCATAAATTTTAGAAGTCATTTTATTGTGAAATGTTTTCAGTTTTTTAACAAGTGTTAGAAAAACCCCCTGTAACTACCCTGGGCTTATGTTTTTATGGTAGCTGAGAACATAATCTATATACATGAGCAACATAAGATTCATAACTGGCGTCAGTAGCGTCCCATACATTTTAGAAGTCATTTTAATGTGAAATGTTTTCAGTTTTTTAACAAAAGTGTTAGAAAAACCCCCCTGTAACTACCCTGGGCTTATGTTTTTATGGTAGCTGAGATCATAATCTATATACATGAGCAACATAAGAATCATGGCTGGCGTCAGTAGCGTTCCATAAATTTTAGAAGTCATTTTAATGTGAAATGTTTTCAGTTTTTTAACAAAAGTGTTAGAAAAACCCCCCTGTAACTACCCTGGGCTTATGTTTTTATCGTAGCTGAGATCATAATCTATATACATGAGCAACATAAGAATCATAACTGGCGTCAGTAGCGTTCCATAAAATTTAGAATTCATTTTAATGTGAAATGTTTTCAGTTTTTTAACAAGTGTTAGAAAAACCCCCTGTAACTACCCTGGGCTTATGTTTTTATCGTAGCTGAGATCATAATCTATATACATGAGCAACATAAGAATCATAACTGTCGTCAGTAGCGTTCCATAAATTTTAGAAGTCATTTTAATGTGAAATGTTTTCAGTTTTTTAACAAAAGTGTTAGAAAAACCCCCCTGTAACTACCCTGGGCTTATGTTTTTATCGTAGCTGAGATCATAATCTATATACATGAGCAACATAAGAATCATAACTGGCGTCAGTAGCGTCCCATAAATTTTAGAAGTCATTTTATTGTGAAATGTTTTCAGTTTTTTAACACAAGTGTTAGAAAAACCCCCCTGTAACTATCCTGGGCTTATGTTTTAATGGTAGCTGAGATCATAATCTATATACATGAGCAACATAAGAATCATAGCTGGCGTCAGTAGCGTTCCATAAATTTTAGAAGTCATTTTAATGTGAAATGTTTTCAGTTTTTTAACAAGTGTTAGAAAAACCCCCTGTAACTACCCTGGGCTTATGTTTTTATCGTAGCTGAGATCATAATCTATATACATGAGCAACATAAGATTCATAACTGGCGTCAGTAGCGTCCCATAAATTTTAGAAGTCATTTTAATGTGAAATGTTTTCAGTTTTTTAACAAAAGTGTTAGAAAAACCCCCCTGTAACTACCCTGGGCTTATGTTTTTATCGTAGCTGAGATCATAATCTATATACATGAGTAACCTAAGATTCATAACTGGCGTCAGTAGCGTTCCATAATTTTTTGAAGTCATTTTAATGTGAAATGTTTTCAGTTTTTTAACAAAAGTGTTAGAAAAACCTCCCTGTAACTACCCTGGGCTTATGTTTTTATGGTAGCTGAGATCATAATCTATATACATGAGCAACATAAGAATCATGGCTGGCGTCAGTAGCGTTCCATAAATTTTTGAAGTCATTTTAATGTGAAATGTTTTCAGTTTTTTAACAAAAGTGTTAGAAAAACCTCCCTGTAACTACCCTGGGCTTATGTTTTTATGGTAGTTGAGATCGTAATCTATATACATGAGCAACGTAAGAATCATAACTATCGTCAGTAGCGTTCCATAAATTTTAGAAGTCATTTTAATGTGAAATGATTTCAGTTATTTAACAAAAGTGTTAGAAAAACCCCCCTGTAACTACCCTGGGCTTATGTTTTTATGATAGCTGAGATCATAATCTATATACATGAGCAACATAAGAATCATAACTGTCGTCAGTAGCGTTCCATAAATTTTAGAAGTCATTTTAATGTGAAATGTTTTCAGTTTTTTAACAAAAGTGTTAGAAAAACCCCCCTGTAACTACCCTGGGCTTATGTTTTTATGGTAGCTGAGATCATAATCTATATACATGAACAACATAAGAATCATGGCTGGCGTCAGTAGCGTTCCATAAATTTTAGAAGTCATTTTAATGTGAAATGTTTTCAGTTTTTTAACAAAAGTGTTAGAAAAACCCCCCTGTAACTACCCTGGGCTTATGTTTTTATCGTAGCTGAGATCATAATCTATATACATGAGCAACATAAGAATCATAGCTGGCGTCAGTAGCGTTCCATAAATTTTAGAAGTCATTTTATTGTGAAATGTTTTCAGTTTTTTAACAAGTGTTAGAAAAACCCCCTGTAACTACCCTGGGCTTATGTTTTTATGGTAGCTGAGAACATAACCTTTATGCATGAGCAACATAAGATTCACAACTGGCGTCAGTAGCGTTCCATAATTTTTTGAAATCATTTTATTGTGAAATGTTTTCAGTTTTTTAACAAAAGTGTTAGAAAAACCCCCCTGTAACTACCCTGGGCTTATGTTTTTATGATAGCTGAGATCATAATCTATATACATGAGCAACATAAGAATCATA
>OY829913.1:158736223-158743723 GCA_963691935.1 Nephrotoma guestfalica
GAAGAAAAGATAGGGCATTTATAAATGCAAATGCGTTCTCTCTCCTCCTTCCCTCATTCATCATCAATCATACTTACATGGTTATTTCCAAATAGTGTTAATTCTTTTGGAGTTAAATTAGAATGTCTCATTGCTAGCCATGCTTCATTTTTTTTATTGTCTCTATGTCCATTGCTGTATTACAAGTTGTTTGTTGATTTGATTGCGGTTGTATATATATATACATATATATATATATATATATATATATATATATATATATATATATATATATATATATATATAAATATATATATATATATATACATATGTATATATATATACACATATATATATATATATATATATATATATATATATATATATATATATATATATATACATATGTATATATATATAAACATATATATATATATATATATATATATATATATATATATATACATATATATATATATATATATATATATATATATATATACAAGGTTATCCAATTCAAGCTTGATAAAGTAAACTTAAAAAAAAACACACAAAATATTCGGAATGTATAGTAATTTTTATTTCATTTTACAGATTGATCCTTGCCATTTTTAGTTAAACAAGATATCATTCAAATGTCCTCCACGGGACTTCTTACAGGCCTTGATTCTTTTGCGGTAATTTTCAATGACTTTTCGGCACATTTCGGGCGGTATCTCGGCCATTACCTAACGAATATTAGTTTTCAATTCGTCAAGAGTTTGAGGATTGTTTGCGTAAACACGATCTTTCGCGTAGCCCCACTAAAAGAAATCCAAAGGCGTTATATCACAAGATCTTGGAGGCCAATTGACATCAGCCAATCGCGAAATCAAACGTCCAGGAAATTTCTCTTGCAAAAGATCTCGATTTGCTCGTGTTACGTGACTGGTTGCTCCATCCTGCTGGAACCACATATCGTCAAGATCATAATCTTCGATTTTCGTAAAAAAATAATCGGTTAACATGCGGCCATAGCGCTCAGAATTGACGGTAACGGTTCGTCCATGGTTGTTCTTAAAAAAATACGGCCCAATCACACCACCAGACCACAATGCGCACCAAACAGTGACTTTTTCCGGGTGTAATGGCTTCTCTACAATCAATTGTGGATTTTCTGAGCCCCAAATTCTACAGTTTTGCTTATTAACGTATCCATCAAGCGAAAATGAGCTTCATCACTGAAGAAAATTTTGTTCGAAAAATCAGCATCGACGGCCTGTTTTTCCAACACCCAATTTGCGTATGTTCTTCGTTGTCCATGGTCAGCAGGCTTTAGCTCTTGTGTCAAATGGACTTTATACGGATGAAGATGCAAAATGCGCCATAATGAGCCATAAGATAGGCCTAAATGTTGAGCTCGACGAGGAATTGACAAATTTGGATCTTCTTCCACACTTTCAGCTACAGAAGCGATATTTTCAGCATTGCGAATGTTTCGATGATGCACAGACCTTACAATATCAGTAACAGATCCAGTTTGTTCAAATTTATTCACTGTATTCAATATGGTTTGCTTTGTAGGACGATTATGACGACCATAATCTGCTCGTAAAGCGCGAAATGTGGATACGGCAGAATCACTATTTTTATAATAAGATTTAATAATTTTAACGCGTTGGTCGATTGTTAAATGCTCCATATTCTTAAATGGCAGAATGTCAACTAAATAAATGACAGCGTACTTGACGTTTATCTTTGACAGATGTCGGTATACAGATTTCTACTTTATCAACCTCGAATTGGATAACCCGTTATATACATATATATATATATATATATATATATATATATATATATATATATATATATATATACATATATATATATATATATATATATATATATATATATATATATATATATATATATATATATATATATATATATATATATATATATATATATATATGCACACGCATTTCTGATTCGCTCAATCATGTTCTCACGCGTTGTTGGTTCTTGTTTGTAAACTTTGTCTTTGAGATAGCCCCACAAAAAGTGTGCAGGACAACCATCATGTTGAAACCACATGTTCCGTCTCACTTCTACGCTCAAATTTTCAAGTAATATTGGCAGTTCATTTTCCAAAATGTTTCGGTACATTTGACCATTCAAGTTGCCTTCAATAATGTGGGGGCCTATGAGTTTGTTGCCAATTATTCCACATCACACGTTGACAGTCCAAGGACGCTGATGTTCAACTTGACGACGCCAGTGCGGATTTGTAACACTCCAATAATTCATGTTGTGTCGATTAACCGTTCCATGGTTTGTAAAAGACGGTTCGTCAGAGAACATTACGCAACGAAAAAAATTGGGGTTTTGTTGTATTTGTTCACGTGCCCATTGACAAAAAGTTACCCGACACATGATATGGACACATGATATGGATGACACATGATATGGATGATGAAAGACACATGATATGGATGATACTTGTGCCGTTTTAAAATTCTCCAAACACTGGTGAGGGACAATCCGGAATCGCGAACTATTTCTCGTGTACTAACATGAGGATTATGAGCCACTGCTGCCAATACAGCAATTTCATTATTTTCTCCAGTGACTGTTGCTACACGGGTCCTCTTTTTCGGTTGAACATTTCCATCAATAATAAATTGTTTGATAGTACGGCCAAATGAAGCACGTGAACGAATCCTATCCGGTAAACGTTGAGCGTAAATAGCAACAGCATTTTCAAGATTTCTGCCAGCTTCTCCATAAACCAGAACCATTCGTTTAAAAGAAACACCCGGTATATATATATATATATATATATATATATATATATATATATATATATATATATATATATATATATATGTGTATATATATATATATATATATATATATATATATATATATATATATATATATATATATATATATATATATATGTGTATATATATATATATATATATATATATATATATATATATATATATATACATATATATGTATATATATGTATATATATATATATATATATATATATATATATATATATATATATATATATATATATATATATATATATATATATAGTGGGACTGAGGAAGCAGATGAATCTAGCTAGTTGTGAACGCAACTATGCATGGCAAACTGTATTAAAGAATATAATGTAACGTTCAAGTACACACACAACGACAAAGCACACCAAATATGCAATGTACCTAAAAACGAGAAGAAATGGTGGTCGTCGGAGGAGATGAAAAAATACGGTCAGTTGTGCGCAGATGATCATCGTGTAATATTTATTAATACTTAAAATGTTTTTGCCAATAAATGTTAATATTAAATAGTTGAGTCGAGCGTTTCACTTATTTAAATTTAATAATAATCCTACATGGTGTCAGAAGTGGGATACATGTTGATTTATATTGTGAGAAAAGTTAATTTGCAACAATAAAAAAAGAATACCTATATTGCGGACTGCGGTGTTTAATGCTAATTTAGTTTTTAACGGTGTTTAATTTGCTGATTGAGTAAATATACAATTATAAGTATACTGTTCGTCGATACTAATGGTTTAAGAAAATCAGCTTGTTCCTGAATCTTGTGTTGGTTAATTTGGTCAAATTTAAACTAGTCATTGCGTATGATCGGATAATAGTTTATGGTGAAATTTGATGCAGAACGTGTAAATCAAGAACGGATGAATCTAACGGGGTGATGTGCGGTTATATAAAACATATAGTGAACAGTTATCTTATATTGCGCGAAATATTGGTATATTATTGGAGTGAAATAGGCAAACGAAACTAGAGGTTTGTTTATGCGGTTACAAAATAAATAACGTTGAAATAAGTGAAGGACTTAACCAAATTTTAATAAACGAAAAATACGACCTTGAGTATAGCAGAAGGCGTGATTGACTGGTTGTGTGCGAAAAGAAACGGAACTATTCTTTATTCATTTTGGAAGGTGACATCATATCTTAAAAGGAATACATTGTATAAAATAAGATGCCGAAAAGCAAGAGAAAGCAATACAACAGTGGCATGGATAATGATTCATTTTACCAGAAAATGGCAGAAAGCTTTGCTAGACATTTTGATCGCGAGCCTACGACCAATAATAGACACAGCTCAGTTGATATTGGCATATCCGAGAAAGCAAGGTTACTGGAAAAAGAACTGGAGCTGAAAGAGAGGGAATTACAACTGATGAAACGAGAACACGAATTAAAAATAAATTTTCGGAAAACGCAACCAAACTCTAGTCATTCCGCTGATAATAGTGACGTTGAAAGTGAAAAATCCGAAACATACAAGCAACAAACGAGACAACCTAATTTTCTCTTACGAGATGTTGAAGAATCCCTTTCAAAATTTTCTGGCGAAGATGAATATAAAATTGAGAAATGGATCGCTGATGTGGATGAAGCCGCCATTTGCTTAGGATGGAATGATGTACAAAAGACGATTTATGGTAAAAGGTTGCTGGATAAATCTGCGAAGGAAAGTTTAAAAATTGCTGTGGATACAAGTACGTGGGACAAATTGACTTCATTTTTAAAGAAGGAATTTAGTAAAGTGGAAAGTAGCGCGACTATTCACAAGAAAATGAGGGAGAGGAAAAAGGATACTAAAGAATCGTACCGTGCTTATTTGATTTCTATGCGGCAAATAGGTACTAACGGCGGTCTCGAAGATGATGCTATAATTCAATATTGCATTGATGGTATTGCCGATTTTGAAATGAATAAATCTATATTATACGGTGCAACTACGATTAATGAATTCAAAAGGAAACTGGAATTATATGAGGAAATGAAGTCAAAAATTGGGAGTAAAGATGTTGAAAGGCATAATATCAAACGTGATAAAAGGCAATTCAAGAAGGATCAATGCTACTCGTGCGGCGGGAAAGGCCACAATAGAAAACATTGTGGAGATAAAGAAAAAGGCCCGAAATGTTTTAAATGTGGAGAATTTGGACATATATCACCCAAGTGTCCTAAATCGAAAGTGGATAACAAAGTTGGGCAAAATTTTTCGCCAAAAGGTACCGTGTACGCTACTCAAACCAAATCTACGGTATTATCAAATACGATGAAATCGTTTTTGCTGAATGGTCATGAAGCAATTGGTCTCGTTGATTGTGGCAGTGATTTAAATTTAGTTACCGCAGAAATGCACTTGGGTGCTCCAGAACTTGAGAATGTTCTAAAAACTTTTGAAGGGGTTGGGTCAAGTCGAAATATTACGCTAGGCAGATTTTGTGCGAAAGTCAACATTGATGGTGAAATTTATGACACAGTGTTCCACGTAGTGCCTGATACCATGATGACACATGCGATTATTTTGGGAAAGGAACTTATCGACCAAACGATAACATTAATTACACCAGAAGCGGTGATAATGAAGAAGGCGTTCCCGGATAATTGCCTTATGTGTGACGCTAAGGAAGATGAGTTACCAATAAATACGTCTCACATAAAAAATCGACTCATCTCGGATGAAATCCGAAAACGAATTATGAATTATAAACCACGAAGCAGAGCTCCAGATAACGATGTGGAAATGAGAATTGTATTATCTGATAATACGCCAATTTATCAGAAGCCTCGGCGGTTGTCCCCTCTTGAGTTAGATTTGGTGCGGAAGCAGATAGACGAATGGCTTGACGAATGTATTATAAGGCCAAGTGTATCGGACTATGCCAGTCCTGTAGTCCTAGCAAATAAAAGAGATGGTTCAAAACGGTTATGCGTGGATTACCGAAAATTGAATAAGGTTATTGTTAAGGACCGATATCCATTACCGCTTATCGACGACCAGATCGACCAGTTAAAAGACGCGAAATACTTCACTACTTTGGACTTACGAAACGGATTTTTCCACGTACGTGTCGCTGAGGATTCAAGAAAATATACAGCTTTTATAACACCGTTTGGTCACTACGAGCTCCTGTTTGTACCATTTGGGCTATGTAACTCACCGGCGGTATTCCAGCGCTTTATAAATAATATTTTCCACTCATTATGTTATATGGATGACCTGATTATTCCAAGTTTGACGGAGGAAGAAGGTTTGGATAAATTGATGAAAATATTATGTATTGCAGAAGAAAATGGATTACAAATAAAGTGGACCAAATGCGAATTTCTTTCACCATCCGTTGAATACCTCGGATATCAAGTTGAGAATGGTACAATCCAACCGTCAGTGAGAAAGAAAATGGCGATTTCTAAATTTCCCGAGCCTCGCACAGTAAAACAGATTCAACAATTCATTGGATTGACAAGTTATTTTCGACGATTTGTTGAATCATACGCTATAATTGCTCGTCCCTTGACGAATTTACTACGAAAGGGGAACGAGTTTAAATTTGGAAACGAGGAATATGAGGCTTTCAGAAAATTGAAAGAGGCTCTTATAATATCATCCCATACTAGGGATATATTCAATGAATGCAGAAACCGAACTACACACGGATGCCTCGAAAATAGGACTAGGGGCAATTCTTATGCAAAGAGATAGTGAAGACGAGCAATTTCACCCTGTCATGTACTATAGCAGAAAAACAGAACTTCGCGAAGAGAAATATCCTAGTTATGAGCTCGAAGTATTAGCAATTGTTACGGCACTGAAAAAAATGAGACATTACTTACTTGGGCTTTCCTTTGTTACTGTGACTGATTGTGCAGCTTTCAAAGGAACAATGGAGCGAAGAGAGCTAACGTCAAGGATTGCAGGCTGGGCTTTGCAACTGCAAGAATCCAACTATAGGCTTGAACATAGACCAGCATGTAAGATGAGACATGTGGATGCACTTAGCCGAGCTCCGATCGTAATGGCAGTAACGAGTGATGTGACTAACCGTATTAAAGCTGCTCAGAAATCCGATGCTTATACCAAAACTATACTCGAAGTTTTGAGTAAGCAAGCAGATTACGAAAATTATGTGACCAATAATGGAGTCCTATTTAAAATAATCAAAGGAGAAAGACTCCTGGTTGTCCCAAAAGCAATGGAGTACGAAGTTATCCGGTCCTGTCATGAGCATGGCCATTTTGGTACAAAGCGAACCGCAGAGTTGATTGCTCGAGAATTATATTTATGTGAATCAGATAAAAAGGTAAAACGTTTTATTGATAATTGTATAACTTGTATTTTAGCTAATCGTAAGCAAGGTAAACAAGATGGTTTCCTTCATCCTATTGCAAAAGGAGATCGTCCGTTAGTATGTTATCACATGGACCATTTAGGAAACTTGGTGGCTACTAAGAAGGTGTATCGATATATACTAAGCATAATTGATGGATTTAGCAAGTTCGTTTGGTTGTATCCAGTAAAGACTACCACCTCTGCGGAAGTTATAAAAAAGTTAATTATACAAAAGGAAGTATTTGGAAATCCTGAGTACATTGTGACTGATAAAGGTACTGCTTTTACATCTGGTGAATTTATCGAATATTGCAGGAAGGAGTTTATAAACCATCATACAATAACAACCGGTGTACCAACCGGAAAC
>OY829913.1:158748723-158766223 GCA_963691935.1 Nephrotoma guestfalica
TCACAAATATTTAAATTTTCGAATTGCATTAGCAGTTTTCGATTTGGCCACCCTTAGCCGCGATTATGGCCTTCAAACGGCCGACAAAGCTATTGCATGCAGCACGAAAGTGGCTCTGTGGTATTTTGGCCCATTGCCGGCGAAGAGCTTGCTTGAGATGATCGACACTGGTATTTTTTTGTCCCAACCTTGCTCTTCAAAATACCCCAAATCGAGAAATCTAATTTGGTTGCCATTGGGCAGTGGAAACGAACCGCGGAACGTTGTTTCTCAGCCAATCTTGATTTACGCGTGCTTTATGACTCGGCGTCGAGTCCTGTTGAAATGTCCAGGCTCTGCGGCCGAAATGTTTTTGTGCCCAAGGCTTCAATGCTCCCTCCAAGATATGATCCCGATAAATTTGAGCATTTATCTTGATGCCACGGTCCAAAAAATCAGCGGTGAACGGCTTTCTGCCGTTACGGCGGCCCAAACCATCACCGTCGGCCGCGCTTGGTTTCGAGTGGCAATCCGTTGGTCTAAATTTTCAGTAGAACGGCCGGGCAAGTAAATCAGGTCGTTTTGCTTGTTCACATATTGCTCAATAACGAACGGTGACTCATCGGAGAAAACCAAATTCGGCAAATCACCACTTTTGTGCAAGCGTAACAACTCCTTTGCTCGTTCCACTCTAACTTTTTTTTGAGCATCGGTGAGACCATGCGTTTTATGGAATTTCAAGGCCTTTAGTCCAAGATGATCTTTCAATATGTGCTGCATCCGTTCGAGTGAAATGTTCGCCTCACGAGCCATTTTTCTGGTGCTACGGCACCGCGATGTTGCAGTGCGTTTCGGTCCACCACCATGGAGTTATGCAATGCTGCCAGTATCGTTTAACGATTTATGGTGCGATACACAAAGATTTTATTCACATGCAGATGTTTTAACTGGTTAACAATCTGCGGCTGTGGTTTTCAAGCCAAATATAGAGCAATAACACTATTCCGCTTGAATTCCATTGCGGATAATTTTTTTTCTGAATATTTTCCACTAAAATGCTTTTGTACGCTTGTAGAAAATGAAATGAACTGTCATTATTATAAAGCGCTCTGTCATCACTGGTTTGACAGCAATGACAGTCTGAAGTTGGTAACACTTCGTGTCAGTCATCCGATATAATTATATACTGATTTTGGATTTAAATTCTTTAAAATCTTCAACTATTACTTTTATTATTTGACTGGATTCAATCAGTGAGGGATAAATAAAAGATTTATTTAACCCTGTGTCAATTAAATGTTTAATAGTTGGTATGTTTTTTATTTTTATGTATGGTAAAAGACAGGAATTAGTCTCTCCATGAAATATATAGTCTAGTCCTAGGCTTCCTCCTGAAAATCCTGATTTTCTATTATTGCTTCTTCCTCCTAATTTTGGAAATCATCGGGAAATCCGTTTTGATTTTCTAAATTTGGATCTGGCTATTACGATAGGAGCGTACGATTTGAATGCGTGATTTTGTCGAAATCCGGATGAACCTGGTTTATTCCAATTTGAATTATTAGGATACCATTGAGGTATTTTATTTTGATTTGATTGTATGATAGATGTCTCCATTGGTTCATGTTTTCTTTGTCAACAATTGAATTGTGGTGGTTTAAAAACATCTGACTTTGGTTTATTCCAATTTTGAGGCAGGCTTGGAGTTGTTTGTCTTAATTTATTATTATATTGAGAGGGTAATTTATCTTAGGTTATTCTTAGGAAATTCCTTCCTAACCGGATTTGAATGTTGAATATTTTTATTTGATTTAATATATATAGTTAATTTTTTGTTCCTTAAGGCAGAAACTATAGGCTTCTGCTAGTGTAGTAGGTCTGCTAGAATGAATCATTGCATCAGTCGGTTCTTTTAAACCGCTTAGGAAAACATTTAAACACATGCTTTCGTAAAGCGTTGTTTTATGATTAACAATATTAACGTTGGTTACGTTAATTTTTATCCAACTGATTAATGCTGATCATATATTTATCATTTTATAATAATATATTTCAATATTCTCATAATACTGTGTAATATTGTGAAGGTCTTGAATTAAAGAAACTCCACTATTTTTGTCTGAATAGTAAAGTATTAAACTGTCCTGTATATACTTCCATTCGAGTTTAGTGTTGTCCTTAATTTGATTACGAATTGTACGTAATATAATAGATGCCATAGGAGACTTATCTACATTTTGGCATACGCTTAATACCTGTTCACAATTTTCGATAAAGGAATATAATAAAGTTCTGTCGCTACCTTCGAAAGGTGGGATCTCTTTAATTATATCTGGGACTTTAAACCTTTTTATCAAAAAATTATATTTTGCCTAAATTTGTTGATCCATTTTAAACTTTGTGTCTTTATCTACTTTATTTAATTCTAAATTAGCTAGCTCTCCGGTTAATCTATCTAATTTTTCATTTGATTTTAATCTAATTATTTCCCTCTGGATCTCTGTTTTCTTTATTGTTGAATATATACAATATAATATAAATTATAATTATTTAATCTTTATATCCATATTCGCTGGATATTAATCTGAATTATTATTTTGATTTATGTTAGATATTACCATATACGCTCGTATTAAATAATTTTGAACGTAACCGGGTTCACCGGGAGAATTTGTTAGTTGATCAAATTTCTAATTTCGGTTTAATTGATATGGGTAATTTTGGGAATTTCACCTTATGACTTTTATCCTAACCCTATCAAAAGTGTTGTCCTTTACAGTTTATACACCTTGCAAGTTCGGTTTGTATATATGAAAAATATATCAAATATATTTTCATATTTTCTATTACTCTATAATCGTTTGTGGACACCGATTTCATTAGAGCTTGGATATTCTCAAACTCTTTAATGACTATTACATTAATTGGTGGTGGTGCCTTAGTTGCAACCTTGCGTTGTACTTGTTGCTGATGTTGTTGAGCTACAGGCACTGGTTCGGTAGTTGCATTAACTTTTGCTTGCGAGTGCTCCCCAACTTCTAGCGAGAATTTTGCTCTTCGTTTTTTCCTTGGTTTTTTCTTTTGTTTGTACATCAAATCAGTTTCTCTTGCAAGTTCTTCATTATCTGTATAGAACTTTTTTTTGATTAAAAAGAAAATAATTAAAAAAATACCATAATTCATTCCTGAAAGTACTAAGGACATTAAAGACTATGAAGAAGAATTAGAAAGTATAATTTACAATAACAAATATAAAAAATAGAGAAAAAACTGGCAATACGACGAGCCAACAAAACAGAAAAGAAGCACAAACAAAATTCAACCGAGAGAGATTAAGTCTATTATATTGGCGATATTACTAAAAAAAGCAAAAGCAAACCTAAGTAAGGAAATAAAAAAACAGAAAATCGCGGACAGAGCTAACAAACACTATGTAAAATAAAATAAAAGGTAACGAATTTTGGAACTTAGTAAATCTGATAAACTGAAAAAGAAGAAATCAATACAATTTATTCTCAAACAAAAATAATGTAACGGAATGTTTAGACCGGAACTTCCCAGAATCGAAAGAGACAATCTATATATATACCGGGTGTTTCTTTTAAACTGAGACGATCAAATATCTCGAAAAATAGCCACTCTACGGAAAAAATGTTCATAATCAAAATTTAATCATACCGCGGGGAAATACATTAGTCCAAAAAATAATCCCCCACCCCCCGCTTTGTAGGTGGGGCGGGGGTAACTTTTAAACTAAGATAAGAAGCCATATTTTTTATTGCAGATACGGATTCTACGACTAAAAGTACGTATGATTTGAATGAAATATTTTGTTCGGTTCATGATAGATGGCGTTGTAATCGACGAAATTCAATTTTTTCAATTTCTCCTTCTTAGAACACACGCATTCGATTCTGCAATACGTTTGAAATAAAAAACATCACGTTTTCATTGGAAATACTCGAAATTTCTCATCAAAACAATTTATTAATGTAAATGGCAGGTGAATAAAATAATTTTAGCTTAAAATAAGTGTTCAAAATGATGGCCTGCGACTTCAATACACTCTTCTCACGTGTTGTTGGTTCTTGTTTGTAAACTGTGTCTTTGAGATAGCCCCACAAAAAGAAATCTGGCGAAGTAGGATCTGGTGATCTGGCAGACCAATTTACCGGTCTAGTTCTACCAATCCAGCGACCATTGAAATCACGATCAAGTATTTCACGTGCCACCACCGAATAGTGTGCAGGACAACCATCATGTTGAAACCACATGCTCCGTCTCACTTCTAAGCTCAAATTTTCAAGTAATATTGGCAGTTCATTTTTCAAAATGTTTCGGTACATTTGACCATTCAAGTTGCCTTCAATAATGTGGGGGCCTATGAGTTTGTTGCCAATTATTCCACACCACACATTGACAGTCCAAGGACGTTGATGTTCAACTTGACGAAGCCAGTGCGGATTTGTAACACTCCTATAATGCATGTTGTGTCGATTAACCGTTCCATGGTTTGTAAAAGACGATTCGTCAGAGAACATTACGCAACGAAAAAAATTGGGGTTTTGTTGTATTTGTTCACGTGCCCATTGACAAAAAGTTACCCGATTTTGGAAATCAGCGCCATGAAGATCTTGGTGTAAAGACACATGATATGGATGATTAGTGTGCGTTTTAAAATTCTCCAAACACTGGTGAGGGACAATCCGGAATCGCGAACTATTTCTCGTGTACTAACATGAGGGTTATGAGCCACTGCTGCCAATACAGCAGTTTCATTATTTTCTCCAGTGACTGTTGCTATACGGGTCCTCTTTTTCGGTTGAACATTTCCTTCAGTAATAAATTGTTTGATAGTACGGCCAAATGAAGCACGTGAACGAATCCTATCCGAAAAAAGTTGAGCGTAAATAGCAACTGCATTTTCAAGATCTCTGCCAGCTTCTCCATAAACCAGAACCATTTCAATTTTCTCTGGCACAGTTAAACGCTCCATTCTAAGTATTTTATCGTTTATTTTGCAATTACGAAAAACATGATGATAAGAAATAACACAAACGTTAAATGTGATTTACAAAACTGAATAAATTGTTTTGATGACGAATTTAGAGTATTTCCAATGAAAACGTGATGTTTTTTAGTTCAAACGTATTGCAGAATCGAATGCGTGTGTTCTAAGAAGGAGAAATTGAAAAAATTGAATTTCGTCGATTACAACGCCATCTATCATGAACCGAACAAAATATTTCATTCAAATCATACGTACTTTTAGTCGTAGAATCCGTATCTGCAATACATATATATATATATATATATATATATATATATATATATATATATATATATATATATATATATATATATATATATATATATATGATATATGATATATGATATATGATATATGATATATGATATATGATATATGATATATGATATATGATATATGATATATGATATATGATATATGATATATGATATATGATATATGATATATGATATATGATATATGATATATGATATATGATATATGATATATGATATATGATATATGATATATGATATATGATATATGATATATGATATATGATATATGATATATGATATATGATATATGATATATGATATATGATATATGATATATGATATATGATATATGATATATGATATATGATATATGATATATGATATATGATATATGATATATGATATATGATATATGATATATGATATATGATATATGATATATGATATATGATATATGATATATGATATATGATATATGATATATGATATATGATATATGATATATGATATATGATATATGATATATGATATATGATATATGATATATGATATATGATATATGATATATGATATATGATATATGATATATGATATATGATATATGATATATGATATATGATATATGATATATGATATATGATATATGATATATGATATATGATATATGATATATGATATATGATATATGATATATGATATATGATATATGATATATGATATATGATATATGATATATGATATATGATATATGATATATGATATATGATATATGATATATGATATATGATATATGATATATGATATATGATATATGATATATGATATATGATATATGATATATGATATATGATATGATATGATATGATATGATATGATATGATATGATTTAATATGATATGATATGATATGATATGATATGATATGATATGATATGATATGATATGATATGATATGATATGATATGATATGATATGATATGATATGATATGATATGATATGATATGATATGATATGATATGATATGATATGATATGATATGATATGATATGATATGATATGATATGATATGATATGATATGATATGATATGATATGATATGATATGATATGATATGATATGATATGATATGATATGATATGATATGATATGATATGATATGATATGATATGATATGATATGATATGATATGATATGATATGATATGATATGATATGATATGATATGATATGATATGATATGATATGATATGATATGATATGATATGATATGATATGATATGATATGATATGATATGATATGATATGATATGATATGATATGATATGATATGATATGATATGATATGATATGATATGATATGATATGATATGATATGATATGATATGATATGATATGATATGATATGATATGATATGATATGATATGATATGATATGATATGATATGATATGATATGATATGATATGATATGATATGATATGATATGATATGATATGATATGATATGATATGATATGATATGATATGATATGATATGATATGATATGATATGATATGATATGATATGATATGATATGATATGATATGATATGATATGATATGATATGATATGATATGATATGATATGATATGATATGATATGATATGATATGATATGATATGATATGATATGATATGATATGATATGATATGATATGATATGATATGATATGATATGATATGATATGATATGATATGATATGATATGATTTGATATGATTTGATATGATTTGATATGATTTGATATGATTTGATATGATTTGATATGATTTGATATGATTTGATATGATTTGATATGATTTGATATGATTTGATATGATTTGATATGATTTGATATGATTTGATATGATTTGATATGATTTGATATGATTTGATATGATTTGATATGATTTGATATGATTTGATATGATTTGATATGATTTGATATGATTTGATATGATTTGATATGATTTGATATGATTTGATATGATTTGATATGATTTGATATGATTTGATATGATTTGATATGATTTGATATGATTTGATATGATTTGATATGATTTGATATGATTTGATATGATTTGATATGATTTGATATGATTTGATATGATTTGATATGATTTGATATGATTTGATATGATTTGATATGATTTGATATGATTTGATATGATGTGATGTGATGTGATGTGATATGATGAAAAATTCCTGAAATCACAAATTTTTGTAAGTCATGTTTTAATTTTATGATTTTTATGTTTTGAATGTGTAGTCTTGATTGAAACAAACATTTTGAGACATTTAATTTTTTTTGGTTCTTCATAAAATTCATAAAATTAAAACATGACTTATGGCTCCATAGAGTGAATTTGTGATTTCAAGAATTTTTCATCATATATATATATATATATATATATATATATATATATATATATATATATACATATATATATATATATATATATATATATATATATATATATATATATTTATATATATATATATATATATATATATATATATATATATATATATACATATATATATATATATATATATATATATATATATACATATATATATATATATATATATATATATATATATATATATATATATATATATATATATACATATATATATATATGTATATATATATATATATATATATATATATATATATATATATATATATATATATATATATATATATATATATATGTATATATATATATATATATATATATATATATATATATATATATATATATATATATATACATATAGATATGTGTATATATACATATATATATATATATATATATATATATATATATATATATATATATATATATATATATATATATATATATATATATATATATATATGTATATATATATATATGTATATATATATATATATATGTATATATATATATATATATATATATATATATATATATATATATATATATATATATATATATATATGTATATATATATATATATGTATATGTATATATATATATATATATATATATATATATAATATATATATATATATATATATATATATATATATTATATATATATATATATATATATATATATATATATATATATATATATATAGATATATATATAGATATAGATATATATATGTATATATATATATATATATATATATATATATATATATATATATATATATATATGATGAAAAATTTTTGAAATCACATATTCACTCTATGGAGCCATAAGTCATGTTTTAATTTTATGAATTTTATGTTTTGAATATGTAGCCTTGATTAAAACAAACATTTTGAGACACTTAATTTTTTTGGTTCTTGTTGTTGTTAAAGATACAGGGTGGCAAAATTTGAGAAAAATGATAATCATGGTATTGTATTTATCGCAATAAAAAGAAAAATAATTGTCCGATAATTATGATTTTGGGCTCATGTTAAAGGTAAGTTAATAAGGATTTCTAAAAAAATATAAAAATACTATATTGTTTAAATCCTTCTTCTCTAAATTTCCCGCCAAAATGTTATTTTTAAATTTTCTCAAAAACCTATTTTTTTTTTTTTTTCTAGAATTCGATAATTAATATTTTACAACATATTAAAAAACTAGAATACCGTTATTTTTTGTTTTCTTGCAAAAATCGTTTTAGTAAGAGAAGTATTTCATTTTTATATGGAAAGCTATATAGATATTTCTCAGTGTTTTCAAATTGTTTACAAAAGTGGTAGTTCACTTAATTTGTGTGTTTTGTGTTTTATTTATTGTACAATTTTGCGTCATATTTAAGTATGAGTCACAGAATTATGAGGTGCCACCCCCTGGTTTATATCGTTTGGTTAGTCGTAGTACCATAAATTCCTTTTCTTTTTTTTTGGGTTATTTTATAGACTAAATAAAATGTTGTTTCCCCCTTTTTTATTGAGGGTGGATTATTTTTACTTGACACAGGCGTACCTGTTAAACGATGAGTAATTCATTTGAAAAGAAAAAAAACATTGTTGATATAAATAGCAGTAAAAATTAAAATTTTTGATTAGTTGACATTGTGAATTGTAGACAACATTTTAAATAAGGAGTAAGATTTTTGAAAATTTGAAAAAGTAACAGTGTGTTAACCTGAGTGTAAGTTTTAGTGGATAAATAAGTACTAGTGCGCTAAATTTGATAATGGATAAATTTCGAAAGTGTTGTAAACCATATCACGATTCAAAGTGTTCGAGTAAACTAAAACGATTTATGGATTATGTTAAACAATTTATGCCACAATCAGTTGAGAATCAAGATAATTTGTATCTCTGTTCAACGTGCTATATAAATATTACCTGCAAACGACGAAAAATAGAATCACAGTTGTCACCAGTTGCGGGACCATCAACAACATCACCTCTAACACCGCAAATAGCCGATAACGATAATAGCAGTGATAGTGAAGAGTGTTATTTAAAAAATGTGTCCGTTTTTGAAAAAATGAATGAAGTGTTACCCATTCTTGGAAAGTCTCCTATATATCCGAGTACGTTAGAAGCCAGGCCAAAACGTCAGCAGCAAAAAGTAATAGATTTAGCTTCAATAACACCATCAACATCTTTGGTTCCAGGAATCGTGCCGCTTTCGAATCAGTCAACCGAAGATCAAAGGAAGGTTGCACTATATGATGAATTGATTGGTGATCTAAAAGCTAAATTCGAAGAACTGGAGAAAACCAGTGATAAGATTCAGCTACTTACTATATTGCCAAAATCATTAATCATTCAAGAAATCCAGAATGAGTTCAAGGCAACGCAACATATGGTGCGAACCGCTAAAGATCTACGAGACAAGAATGGTCCACTAAGTCGTCCAGCAGCTAAAGTAGGAAAGAGAGCTGAAGCAAACAGTATTATCTTATTATACTGATGATGATGTTAGTCGGATAATGCCAGGCAAAAACGATTGTTTAACAGTCGATAAAGTTAAAGTTCAAAAGCGGCTAATGATGTGTACATTGAAAGAGTGCTACGAAGGATATAAGACGATGTATCAGGATGACGAATAACGAATAAAAAAAAATTGGTTTTTATAAATTTTCACTACTTCGTCCAAAATACTGTGTACAACCAGGTAGTAGTGGAACGCACACAGTCTGCGTGTGTACCATACATCAAAATGTAAAATTAATTATTTATGGCACCAAAATGGAAACTATTACCAACGGAAAGATAGCGCACTACCGGGATTGTATTTCAAATATTTTATGTGATGAGCCTACACCAACATGTTACCTTCTACAATGCGAAAGCTGCCCAGGACTGGATAACTTTAAAGAATATTTGAAAAATGCATTTCGGGAACATGGCTGCGAGGATGCTGAGTTAAAATTTAGTCAGTGGGTTTCTACCGATAGGTGCAATCTGGAGACCTTTTCTCAACCGTTGGATGAATTTCTGGATTATTTCATGAATAAGCTGAAGAATCTGTCACCTCATTGCTTCATTTCACTTCAGCAGTCCAACTTCTTAAAAAATAAAAAATTGTGCTGAAGTCTACGGAGGTGATAGGTGCCGCACAAGGATTTCATTGGAATAATAAGCAAGCGACTATTCATCCATTTGTAATTTACCAAAATTTGGATGACAAATTACTTCACCACACCTTCATTATAATATCGGATTGTCTTCACCACGATACTGTAGCGGTTCACTTATTCATTGAAAAATTGATGCAGTTCTTGAAAACTAAAATATCCAGTTTATCTAATATTTATTATATTACCGATGGCCCCATCACGCATTATAAAAATAAGAAAAATTTTAAGAACATCTTAAAACACAAAGAGGATTTTGGAGTTGATTGTGAATGGCATTTCCATGCAACAGCTCATGGAAAAGGTCCATGTGATGGAGTAGGAGGTACCATCAAAATAATGGCATCCAGAGCTAGTCTCACAATGGAATACAGCAGTACAATAACCAATGCAGATGAATTATTTAAATGGGCTAAAACGTTGAAGACAGATATCAATTTTGGATTTTGTTCAGACGCAGAACATAAATCCAAGCAAATCAAACTTGCAACTAGGTTTGAAAATTTAAAAACAGTAAAAGGAACTGACGGTTTCCATGCAATTATTTCAACAGAGGATGGCTATTTGAAATGTAAAAAATATTCTAATTCTGACGATTATGTTAAATTTAAATTGTAATTTGAATAAGATTTAATGTTAAACAATAAAATAAAATTATCAAAAGAATTTGGGTTTGAAATTTTAAATATATGTAATTAAATTTGAATAATAAATATTAACACTAGATTTACCACACCAGTCAAAATGACTGGTTTTAAAATTTATATTTTCAATTTACTACTTCACCTTATTTTTTTTACTACTTATTACGTTCAATTAACTAATAAATATAGTTATAATTAATATAATATATTACAATTAACTTAATTGAAGTAATTTTTCATTTTTTTAAAATACATTAAGACCGGAAACCCCACTAACAATTTTTTCTAAAACCAGTCATTTTGACTGGTGTCGGTAGAAATAGGTATGGTCAAATTGTCGGTATATCTAGTGTTAATAATTTAACTGAACTATCCTTTTTGTAAACAATTTCAAAACACTGAGAAATATCCACTGAAATACAGATTTTCCATATAAAAATGAAATGTTTCTCTTACTAAAACGATTTTTGCAAGAAAACAAAAAATAACGGTATTCTAGTTTTTTGATATGTTATAAAATATTAATTATCGAATTCTAGAAAAAAAAAAAAAAAATAGGTTTTTGAGAAAATTTAAAAAGAACATTTTGGCGGGAAATTTAGAGAAGAAGGATTTAAACAATATAGTATTTTTATATTTTTTTAGAAATCCTTATTAACTTACATTTAACATGAGCCCAAAATCATAATTATCGGACAATTATTTTTCTTTTTATTGACATATAAACAACATCATGATTATCGTTTTTCTCAAAATTTGACACCCTAAATCTTTAACAACAACAACAACAAAAAATATTAAAGTATTTCAAATTTTTTTTTTCAATCAAGACTACACATTCAGTACATAAAAATCATAAATCACATCACATCATATAAACAATTTATTCAGTTTTGTAAATCACATTTAACGTTTGTGTTATTTCTTATCTTCATGTTTTTCGTAATTGCAAAATAAACGATAAAATACTTTAGAATGGAGCGTTTAACTGTGCCAGAGAAAATTTAAATGGTTCTGGTTTATGAAGAAGCTGGCAGAGATCTTGAAAATGCAGTTGCTATTTACGCTCAACGTTTTCCGGATGGGATTCGTTCACGTGCTTCATTTGGCCGTACTATCAAACAATTTATTACTGTAATTTATTACTAACTATATATATATATATATATATATATATATATATATATATATATATATATATATATATACTCGTATATATATAATGGATTCCCCGACGGAAGAAGTCTGGTTGTTTCGAGGCGATCCAGTCATCGACCCATTTTTTGACGTTTTCATATGAAGTGAAGTGCTGCTGTGCCAGGGCTGATTGCATCGACCGGAACAAGTGGTAATCAGAGGGAGCAATGTTTGGTGAATACGGCGGGAGGGGGGTAGAATTTCTCAGTTTTGCCTGTCCAAGTAGTTTTGGACAGGTATAGCAACATGTGGTCTAGCGTTCTCATGTTGCAAAATAATCTTATCGTGTCTTTTGTCCCATTCCGGTCGTTTTGCAACTAGGGCTTGCTTTAAAGCCATCAGTGGTCGTCGATAAACTTGTCCCGTAATGGTTGCACGCTCCTTCAGCAGCTCTTAATAAACGACACTCTTCATATCTCACCAAATACAAAGCATCACCTTCGAACCATGGACATTTGCTTTTGGCGTCGACGGCCCTTGTTCACCTGGCTTGACCCACGCTGGCTTGTGCTTTGGATTGTCATAATGGATCCACTTTTCATCCCCATGATCCGATGCAAAACTCCTTCCTTTGTTGTCGTTGAGCAACAATTCGCACATCGTTTTCCGACATTCCATGTCCCGTTCTTTCAATTTGTGTGGCATCCAATTTCCCAGCTTCTTAACCAATCCCATTGCATGTATACGTTACGAAACACATTGTTGGGTAATATTCAACTCTTCTGCCAATTGTTTTTCGGTCTGTCACATCAATTAATCCTTCCAATTCTGTATTCTTCAAATTTTCTTGGTCCGCCTTCACGGTCTTTGCCTCTTACATCAAAATCACCACCTTTGAATCGTTGAAACCACTCTTTGCATGTTGTATTCGATGGAGCATGTTCACCATAAACTTCCACAAGCAAACGACTTGTTTCCGCTGCACTTATGAGAAACCCTCGAAAGTGGTACCTATCGTATCCTTCCTTTGGAGGGGCTCGTTGAAAAATTTTATGGTTCGAAAATAATAAAAGAATAATATAATAATAACAGAAGTAAAACCACCAACACACTCAAAAGTACGCAGGCAGTAAAAAAACCATATAGAATATAATTAATTTAAGTACTAATAAGTAACCGAGGGTTTAATTTACACCCATAAACTAAATCAAAATATCAACAAAAAAAATTTAAAGTAGAATTTAAATCAAACAACGAAACGGACGGTATGTTGAGAGTAGAAATCCCACTCCGTGCCGGGTAAAATAAAATAATAATAGTTAATAAACACATTAAAACACTTGTTTATTATTTCGCACAAAAAATGTTTGTGCGAAATAATAAACAAGTGATTTAATGTGTTTATTAAGTGTTAATGTATTTCGCCAAGTACCAACGGCGCATAGTGTTAAAAATAATAATAATATAATAATAAGTATGTATGATGGTAATGCTTCCCCGGCTACCACAACTACCAGGCGCATTTACCTGGGTTGTGCTCGGAGGCAATAATAATAAAGAGTTTTTTTTTCCCCTCAAATTTCGCTCGAGAAATTAAGGGAACGAAAGAAAAATGGAAGCTAAAAATGAAATGAAAACTAAACCCAGAACAAAGGATATCCGAGCTCCTCCACAATCAAATACAACATAGTGGAAATGGTAGGAGCTCTTCAATCGGATGCCCTGAAAATAGGGGTATGACACCCACATCTACGTGTATTCAAACAATCCGAGCTGGTTACTATCGTAGATGAGGATATCAACCGGGAGAAAGGCTTTGGTGTGCGCATCCGTGCGAATTCAAACAACGTCAAGCGCCGATCTCGACACGGGATGCGTACACCAAAGGGACTGAAGCTACTCTTAACAAAAAAAAATTGAAAACTAAAAAAAATAATATTCGCAAGTTTGGGCGTCTCTGTTACGGGGTGGTTCAACAACCACTCCGCAGATTCTTCTAAATATACAGAGGCCTCTGTCACGGTGATTTTGCCGACTAGATCTCAGGGTTTTTGGTCGTGGGGAACTTGAGGCTTGCATATGCCTGCCCTACACTGTGGAACAGAACATAAAAATTAAAAAAACTGAAACTAAATTAAATTTACACCAGGTCGAAATTTAAGGAACGTGAAAAATTTAATAATAACCTAATGTGACGACACGAAATGAGAACCCCCTCCCCCCTCCCATCATACCAATCCGAAAAATTTAAGTAATTCATTTTATCACTTAAAAAAACCAACAAAACAAATATAGGTAAAATAATCATCTTATTAACGGGACCAAAATAAAATACGAAACAAAATGCAGCCGAATGCCAGGAAACGCCGTGCTATTTTTTATTAAAATAAATTTTCAAAAGGAAAACCAAATACGAAGAAAGAAAAATGGAAAAAAAATTAACGAAAAATGATCGCGGAACTGAATAATTTTGATAGCGAGGCTCAATGTGTATCCAAGGAGTGTGTCAAGCAACCGCTGCGTCACTCAAATCAAAATGAAAAAAATTAAAAAAAAAATTATTTAAAAATTTAGAAAAAATTTGAAAATAAAAATTTTAAATTTATCAAAACTAAATTGAAAAAAAATTAAACTAAACAAAATTTTTGGTACCTTTTTGACCTCATTGAGGTCGACCTCCAAGGTTGCGGCGTCCTTGATGCCGGAATGGGTTGGGCGTCTTCCCACCGTAAACCGTAGAACAAACCGTTGGGCGTCTTCCCGCCTTTGGTACAAAAAATAAATACCGTTGGACGACTTTTCGCCTTAAACCGTAGGATAATGTTGGGCGCCTTCCCGCCTTTATCCAAAAGTAAACCGTTGGGCGACATTTCGCCATTAACCTTAGAAAAATGTTGGACGTCTTCCCGCCTTTAACCGTAAATAAAGTTAGGCGTCTCTCCGCCGTAACCCAAAAAAATGTTGGGGGTCTTTCTGCCTTAAACAAAAATTAAGTATGGCGTCTCTCCGCCGTATAAAAATGCTGCTGACCACTCGTTCGGTGCGGCACCTGTTGAATAAAAATGCGGTGTCCGTTTAATATAATTTTCAGCAACCGTTGAATTTTGGCCTACCGATGAATTGTGGCACACGTTATTAATGTGGCATCCCTTGCGGCGCCCGTTAAAATGGCGATACAACGGTATCCGTCAATGTTTCCCAATTTTAGGGGCAAATCCACTGTTTCAAAATGATAAGGTTACTTACATTAACACAAAATCAATTTATATTAAAAAAAAATACTATCAATTAATGATACATATGATATTTTCTTTTGGTGGGGTGTAGTTTATTGACAGAAAACGGCAAAGGATTTCTTTTTTATTATTATTCTGCACTACACAATACACTAAAAATGAATCACTATTTTATTTTCTTGCGTGTATACAAAATATATTTATTCATCACCAAATTATAACTCATTACAAAATAATTAAAACAAAAAAAAAATGTAAAGCAACTGTAAAAGCTGTGTAAAAGCAAAAAAAAACAATTTATGTTTTTTCTTAAATCCCAAAACTAGACTAAAATAATTTCTTGCACCACACAAAGTTCTAGACAAATCTTTTGTTTGTTGGTGTTTTCTTTGTTTTGATTTTCGTGCGCGTCACTCGCTGACCTCCTCACTCCGCGCATCAATCGCACACAACAAAACGAGAAAACACCATAAAAATATCTCTATACAGATTCGCCGGTCGCACAAGTGGTACATATTCGTTTCGCTCCCAAAATCATTCGACGTTTATGCAATGCCATAGGATGGGTAAAAAAAACATAGATTATAATATTAAAGCCCATGTACACTGCACAACAATTTTAATATTAATGTTATACTACAGATGTCAATGCCATCAACATTAAACAAACGATTATAATGAAATTAGAAAAAATTAAAATAAAGCTGATAAATAGCAACGTTACGACAGTGGAGTCGTAACAACCCTTTATTTCATAAAATCGATAATAGGAAAAATTTAACTCACTGTAAAAAACAAAGGGTAAAACTAGATCGTCCCTCCATAACTAGTCCTAAATCAAATAACTAGAAATGGTTTGGATTAATAAATTTTCAGTACTATTGAGAACTTAATCTCAAGAATATAAAAAAATTATTGGATGAGGAACTCGTGGCGATAGGAAGAAGAAAATATTTCGGATTCCGACATCCGACTGATATACTTAGATATTGTTAATCCGCAAGAGCAGAAAGTGTCAAATGTGATTGTCAGATGTGATTTTATACTTAGAATAAAAATTAGCCTTGAAGGGTTTAGTCCGTTGAAAATTCAACGGATGAATTGTAAATAAGGCTTAAATTGTACACGTTTTTACCATACGAAGTAAAGAAATATATGATTGTATGTTTAATGTTCTTTTCAAACATTTGATTTGTTTTATATCTTTATCTAACCGTATCTTGATTTTAATAACTCTCGACTGCGATTATTTTTCAATATGATTTTTGGGACTATGTGTGACTTTAGACGGCTTTGTTGTATATGCAAGAATTTACGTTCCTAAAGATTGTATTTTTTGAGTTATTAAAGATATAATATGTGGGCGAAAAGTAGTAAGACTTTAATTTAAATTTCGCGCGAAAAACCATTCGTCGAAATATTTTTTTTTCTATGTTGGTATGACTGTCATTGACATACAGATTCCATAACTTGGCACAGGCCAAATGTCACATCAAAATAATCATTAGTGTTCAGTATACGCTTGTCTTTCTGAAGCACAAAAAGTGTATTCGGCAATTTTTACAATTAGTGAAATTATTCAACAAAGAAGTTCC